>JAOWBW010002305.1:0-96815 GCA_026119855.1 Campanula takesimana
CCGCCCTACCACGGATCACTGGCTTGCCCCTAAACGACTCCTTCGTTATTTGGCGGGTACATCAACTCATGGCCTGTTTCTGCGCAAATCCTTTCCAAATATACTTCATGCCTTTACTGATGCTGACTGGGCAGGGGACAAGGACACTTTTGTTTCTACTTTCTTTTTTAGTTTGTCCCAATTAAGGTTCTTACTTTGCTTTATTACCTAAAATGGAAGTGGGATCCACTTGTCATTCTCACAACAAAAACTACCTACCCACTTTCTCTCTCCCACTTTTTACTTTTTATACTCACACATTTACTTTTTCTTAATCTCCGTGCAAAATTCAAACTAAGAACTTTAAATTAGGACGGAGGGAGTATTTTGATTATGAAATGGAGCCTCTTTATATTTCATCATGCTAATTTCTCTGGTGCTGAGGTGGGTGATTAAGATTGAGCGAGATGATCACGCTCTTTAGATGTTTGAGCGAGATTGTTTGATTGAGATAATCCTAAAACATCTCGCAAAATTGTCAACCTCATCTTACCATAAAAAATGCTCGATTCTAATCTGGCAAATGTTCTAGCTCATTTCAAATTGCAGAATTTGTCTTTTTAAATTCTCATTAAAAAGTGCAAATTTAATAATAGAAAGTTTTTAATAATTTTAATTATTTGAGATCCACTTGTATACTCACATCAACTAACCTGTTAGAACATGGATTGCATAACATAATATGTTGTTATTAATTCCATAAAATCATATTTATGATGTTAATATAAAGTGTAGAGGATTAAAATGTGTAGAATTCCTGAGGTGTAATATTATCTATTTATGATGGGCAAAATGGTAAATTCACACCAATTATGTGAAAGGGTGTAGTCCCTAAATGAAGTGTCTATTTGTCTTGTATATATAGGGCCTTCTATCAACTCTTAAAGACACACACAAAAATTCATTATACTCTCATCATACTCTTTTCATCAAGTGCTAGAAGAATTAGAGAGGGCACTATCATTTAGAAGAACTCCGTCCCCTACTTCTTCTTCTTATTCTCTCTAAAGCAACATCAAAGATGGATTCAACAGGTAAACGCTTCCGCCTTCATCCTCTCTCTAACTTATCCCAAATTTGAGTTATGACATTAGTGGAATGGAAATGTTCCAACATAACCAACTTACTATTTTCTACCCATTATAACAATTTTTATCGTATTGTTTATACTCATAACAACTTAATATTACCATCTCCTTAATTGCTGTGTATTGACGGATTTTTGCAATTTAAAATGGGATAAAGAGGAGGATACTAACTAGTTGACTTCGAGAAAAATGGATCAATAAGCATTCCCTTAGTCCCAAACTTATTGCTACCAAGTGGGAGTGCACGGAGATTAAGAAAATATGTTGGAAAAGTAAGTAGTGTGAGTGGGTAGGAGAGATAAAATAAGTTAGTGGATAATTGTTGTGAATGGATAAGAGAGAAAAGTGAACATTTTGGGTAAGTGCATTAAGTATGAGACGTTTAAAATGGAAACAAATAGCTGTAAGTATGAGACAGAGAGAGTACCTCATAATTAAGCGGTTGGGGATTTAAAATAAAGTTAATAGACACGATGTCTATGAAATGACACAAAGGAAAAAACTGAGGCTAGAGATTAAAAATCAAATCTAGTTAAAATCAAACTTTATAGAATAGGTCTCTATATTTAAGTGATGAACAGCAATAATAAAGGGTAAAGTGGAAATTGTAAAAAAGATCCATATTCTAGTTAGGAGGTCATATTTCAGACCCCACCAAGATCTAAATGACAAAACATATTAGATTCTTGTCCTCATTTACTTTTGTGATCCTAAATTACAAGTACCTCCCGCATTGCGTTTTACATTACTCACTCAAATTGATCTCTTTACACGCGTTAAAAATATTTATTTATTGAGGAAGTATTGTGTGAAATAACCCCACACATGAGACGGATCTCGATGAGATATAATAAACTAGAGAATGTGTTTTGAAAGAAACTAGTTCCTCTATAAGTTATAAAAAATCATGTTTTTAACCCTTAACCCCAAACTTAAAACCTTAAACCCTATAAAACAAGACTTTTTATAACTTATGGAGAAACTAGTTTCCCTCAAATTTCTCTAAAGTAGAGAGAGTTTTGTAAGCTCGTGTGAAAAAATAGTGAGAAGGAGGTATTTATAGTTAAATGGGGTTGGAAGGTTTTTTTTTTTTTCGTAGATCAGTCCTAGCCATTCGAAACTTAACAACTAGTTTCAACGGCTAGTCCCAACGACCACTGGCGGAGCCACATGGGGCAACAGGGGCAATTGCCCCCCCCCCCCCCCTTTAAGTTGTTTTTTTTTTTTGTGTGTGTGTGTGTGTGTGTGTGGTGGGGCAAATTATCAATGGTAAAAGAGATATTTCTTAATCTCAATTAAGGCTCGGCTTTATGAACAAAAATGTATTTTATAATTTATACTATTCCTTCCGTCTCAAAAAGTTAGTTCATTTTTTTTTTCGTTGTCACTACAAACGAATTTTGAGGAAATTAAGTTTGTTTTTATTTATCATAATGAGAATTTAAAAATTGGTATTGATAAGTTTTAAATTTTTCATTAGAATAATTAAAAGTAATTTAAATAATTGCTTAAAGTTCATTCAAAATAACATTGAAAACAAAGAAACTAACTTTATGAGACAGAGAAAGTATATTAATGTAATAGGCTAGATACCTTGTCTTAAAGATTAACATGTATAAAGAATTTTAATGTTTTATATTGGCAGAATAGTGTTTTTTTTCCTTTTTATAGGCGAAGGTTTCCATTTATTTTCATGAATCTGATAATGACTAAAACTGCCCAAAATTTTTCGGGGGGCACTGCCCCCGAACGCCCAATCATTTTTCCTTTGTTCTGAAATTCTTGCTCCCCTTCCTCAAATTCTTGGCTCCGCCACTGCCAACGACTAGTTTGACTCCCAGCCTTCCAGGCACATTTCTTCCAGGCTCCAACGGTCATCTTCTTCCAACGACCACAATTCAACCACTCCAAAAGTTAATGATCTGGACTGCTCATATTAAATGAACCGTCGGTTTCACGCATAAACCTTAAAAAACCGTGAGCCGTCGGTTCACGGTTCAGTTTTCCTCCTCCGGTTTTGAACGGTTCAAAAACCGCCGGTTCATCTGAACCGGTTGGGCACGTCTAATAGGAGCAGTACCAAAATTTAGTAGTACCATTATTACATTACGAAAAATAATTTCATTAGATTTTAATAACACAAATGCTCATATGCGGCGGGTGTACGCCGTGCGACGGGTTCGACCCATAGGTCAGCCCGCCTGATCCGCCTCTTCTGCCCGCCCGCCAGCCTTTCCTCCATTCCCAGCGTGACACGTGTCGTTTAAAAAAAAAACTTCCAATAATTTTAAAATGCTATATCTTGATATTTATAACTCAGAAAAATAATAATTTAAAATACCATTATATTCGTCTCGATGAGATGAATCAAACAAGATATGTCATGATATGATTTGATATTTTTTTTAAAAAAAAACATATTGTTTTACACACAAAAAGTTTTGAGCTACTTGTCAGCTGAGATGTAACACTCTGTTCTGATAAAAGTAACATTTTCATCTTAAAAAAGTAACACTTTTTACAGTCAAATGTAACAGCAATTTTACAAGAAAATTTAAATTGTTTGATAGTTTTTGTGGTTAAAAAAGTAACATTTGAAGTGTAAAAAAGTGAATATATGATTATAATTTTTTATATAGATGAATGTAACATTTTTATTTAGTAAATGTTACTTTTCTTCTTAAAAAAATAGTAAAAATTCATATATATAATCGGATTTTCATTTCAATTGTTACTTTCTCAATAAAAATTTGTTACATTTCAGATATAATGTTACATTTCAGATATAATGTTACATTTAAGAATATAAACTGTTACAATTGAGAAAAAAACATTAGATTCATTTTTTATAAAATGTAACATTAGTTTAGTTTGTCAATCTTATGTTAATTTTGGAAAAAAAAAGGTTACATTTGAAAAAAAGAGTGTTACATTCCTTTATAAAAAGTGTGACATTAGTTTAGTTGTCAATCTTTATGTTATCTTTAATCTATTGCAGCAAAATTGTGGTACATTTCGAAAAAAAAAGTGTTACATTTCGTTATAATAAGTGTTACTTTTGTTGGGAGGAAAAAAAGTTTGGGGTGGCAAAAAAAAATAAAAAAAATAGCTCGGCTCGCCTGGCGCCGTCACACGGTGCGGCGGTTGCACAGGAGACCGGCTCTTTTAATAACTCTAATTATGGTATTGGATGGTGGTAGGGGCTCGCATGCGCAGTACAATGTTAAAACGGTTAGAAAAATATGAATGATTAAAATTAAAGATCTACCACAAATACTAATTTTAAATGAGTAGGTTTTGGGGAAAACTAGTTCCTCCATAAGTTATAAAAAATCATGTTTTTTAATCTTTCTTAAACCCTAAAAGGCCTAAACCTTAAACCCTAAACCCTAAACTTTAACCCCTATAAAAATAGAACTTTTTATAACTTATGGAGAAACTAGTTTCCCCCAAAATTTTCTCGTTTTAAATATCAATATACCAAGAAAATAATGAATTGTTACATTCCATGAAAAAATAATAATGTTTGAAATAAATGTTTAAATTCATTATAATAATTAAATAAAAATATTTTGAGATGATGAACAAACCACGTACATATTGTGATGGTAGTGAGGAATTAGGTGGGAGGAAATGTAATGTGAAAATAGTAAAGCCCAGATTATGCGCAATTTGTGTTTTTGTCATCTCCCTCTCATTTTCCACACATGCAAAATTAAAATTTGTAACTACTCCAGATTTTGTTAGACCGGATCCAATCCATTTGTGCATGCGGGTCGCCGACACTGACTCACCATTTTTTGTCCATCTTCCCAAACTACTCACTCTGAAGTAGCAACCATAATTTGTCGAGGATAATTATATGTATAGTAAAAATTTATGGTGAAAATTAATAGTGAAACTTTGTAATCCGTTGAATTGTAATAAATTTTTGCGGACCCCACTGACAAAAACTCATTCAACGGATTATAGAGTTTCACTATGAGATTTCACTATCTGTAATCTATATCATTGTCCATTTGTCAAACTAGTTAAATAAGAAAGTTGGAGATAAAAGGGCTTATGTGCCCTAAAAATCCAACTGCTTATATAATTAAACGCTTAACAAAAGATAGTTAGCAATTAATGAATGAGGGTATAATTGAAAAACAAGAGCAAAGATATCTTGAAAATAGTAAAACGTCAAATATTTTGAAACAAAATTTAACTTTAAAAAAAGTTATGTATTTTGAAACGGAGGAAGTATTACTCTGAATATTGTTAGTATACTCCATTTGTCCCGCCCGAAATAGGATTTTGGTAGTTTTTTTTATACTTTGACCAAGTAATTTAATTAAGAAATAATTAACCTAATATAAATTAAAAAAATTTTATTGAGAGTATTATTAATTGTGATTCAATAACAATTTTTAAATTTTTATTTGAATTATTATATTTTCTTCAAAAGACTTGGTCAAAATAAAGTCAAGTTTACTAAAATCCTATTTCGGGTGGGACGGAGGGAGTATGTTAAAAAAAATATTAGGAGTACTCCGAGTCGGGGGTGGCCCATCAAGTAAGCAAAT
Source organism: Campanula takesimana (assembly GCA_026119855.1). Taxonomy (NCBI): domain Eukaryota; kingdom Viridiplantae; phylum Streptophyta; class Magnoliopsida; order Asterales; family Campanulaceae; genus Campanula; species Campanula takesimana. The sequence goes on from JAOWBW010002305.1 coordinate 5,693, forward strand.
GAAGCACCTGCTTAGGGCACCCAAAAAATAGCTGATTTTTGGGCCCCAAAATTCTTAATCAATGCATTGGTGATAGGCCCAATTATCCAGCCCCGGCCAATCTACCAGAAGACTCTCTTTGGATGAGTATTTAATCTTCGATACAACACAATTCAGTAATATGTTTTTTGAAATACAAATACATGCATATTAGTTTTCAATTTAATGTTATAGCTTTTGTTCGAAAGACACTAAATGCACGAGGCCTCACGAGAATTTTTGTGCTTAGGGCACCAAATTTAATAGGACCGGCCGTGCTCCGAGTGGTAATGTCAGTATATCATTTTCTATAAGTTCCATAGAACTTTTCACGAGGTGAAAAGACATGAAAAATGATGTTAAATTATTAACATAATGATTGTCACTGAATTAAAAATAAGGGAAAACAAAAGATAGTACTGTCATGTGGATCATCACTATAGTATTTAAATATGAGACTTTCATTTATCTCATCATTCTCATAATAACGATAGTATTTTATAATTACGGTAAATATATTTGATGGTGTGATATGATAATCACAGCTTAAGAAATGACCTTTTATTGCATGCAATTTCTATTTTGCTTTTAAAAGAATTTGTTTCGTTTATTCTTGTTAGAACTTGAACGTGTTTTTTTAGCATGAATTTATTTTTATTTTCGGCTCGGTATAATGGATCACCCTCCAAATTTATTTAATAATTTCAAAATATTTTATTTGAGATAAACGGTTCAAAGTGTGTCATTTTATCAAATTAACGAAATTGCGATAAGTTAGAACTGACAGATTTACAAAGAAGAGAACTTGAAAGTAATATTTCCTCTGTCCCAAGTATATGTTCACCTTTCCTTTTTAGTCTGTCCCGAAGTATATGTCCACTTCCTTAAATTGTAAGGAATCTTGACTATTCCTCTCTCACATATTTTCTCTCCTACTTACTTTTATACTCACAGCATAACTTACTATTCTCTTCCACTCATTCTCTCTCTCATACTCTAATTTTATACTCACAACACTTACGTCACTTCTACCATTTATTAATCTCCGTGCAAATGAGAAGGTGGACATATACTCTGGAAACGGAGGGAGTAATAATTCTTCATTGGACAAAAATGTTAAACTTCATTAGTATATGTTTTTTTTATCTGACAAATCCTAATGGGAAACCTGAAAACCAAGTAATGAAAGAAATAAAAAGTAAGAATATAGATTACAGTTTTGAGTTTGTTTGAGCTGAAGCTTACTTAATTTAACCTAATGTTTATTAGAATCAAACCAAATTTGCTTGAACACCTCTATAATAATATGATGATATTCATCAGAATTCAAAGAAAGATAACATGCAAGAAGCTCTTCCAATTCCTTTGATGTCTTGATGTTATTTTCCATGATCATTTCCACCATTGATTCTTTAAACTCCCTCTGCGGATCCTTTGATGACTTTACAACCGCGAAGCTGTCGGCGCGCCTCGACGTGGGGACCGACGACACACTTTTCCGGTGACTGACTTGTACTTTTCTTGCTCCGATTCTCGGAGAATTTGTTCTGAGCTTCATTCCCGGTGAATTGGGTGAACTTTTCCTCTGTTCTTTTTGGGAAATACCCACTATGTCCTCCTTTGCAACTTTGACTTGCACTGACCCTTTTGCAGAAGTTTGTCTGGTTTGGTTTGATTCGGTTTTCTTGGTTATGATTCGAGGGAGGTCAAGGGTTTTAAATTTCTCGTGGGGTTTGACTTTGAGAGCGGTGTCGTTTTGGGGATTAATGCAGTTGCAGGGAATGTGTGAGGGTGACCATGGGAGCAAGTGATCAAGTGATCCACGACCCGACCCGTATTCTGGAAAGAGGGAGTCGGTTTCTGATGATGTGGTGGTGTTCGGGTATCCTTCGGTTATTGAATCGGGTTTGGTCCAAACGGACTCAATGGAGGCCCGGCTGCAGCTGCAATCTGCTGAGACAGAGGTGGAGACAAGTCTTGGAGAAGACTTCTTGGGAGTTCTTTTGCTAGTGCTTCTTCTTTTTTTGGAGGATTTTCTTGGGTGGTCGGGTACATGGGTTGGGGCTAGATTATTGTGGAATGGGCTAGGTGGAGAGTCATCTCTAGGGAAGTGGTAGGATTGCCTAGGGTGGTGGAGGTGGTGGTGGGGATTGGGTGGTTGTGGTGGTGATGTATTGGTGGTGGTGGTGGTGGTGGTGGTGATTGATGGTAGGGAGTTTTTTTTGGTTGGGTTTTTGACTTTTTATTGCCCATATCTTTGAGCTTGTAAAACCAAGCATTGGGTAACATATCTAATAATCTAAACTTATGATTACCCATCACAAAACCTAGCTTCAATGTGTTTTAGGAGAGTGTTTGAACTTGAATGTGGAGGTATATAAGGAGAGAAGGGTGGGGGTGGGGGTGGGGGTGGGAGGTGGGGCCCTTAACTAGGGATGGATAGGGTAGGGTCCATGAAAGAAGAAAAGTTTGACAAAAGGGTGGAGGTGTTGGCTTTTTTATGTTGAGATACCTAATGAATTAATGAGTGTAAGAGTGAAGACGGTGTTTGTTATCTTGATATTATGGTTGATTATTTTAAATTAGGTTGTGAAAAAGTTGTCCCCGTGGTATTTTTTACTCATGATGCTCTTTAGGCCTCTAATTATGAATTTTTAAGAGGCGGCAGTCTGACGGCACAACTGTATGAAATATAAACAATCCAGATTTAATTTTTCATGAATGTGTGGCTTTTATTAATGATAACGTGAGGTTAAAAGTACAATAGTAACCTTAATAAACTAAATCAACATTGTAGCCAAATCCCTCTAATCATTAATTGAAACTGAGGACATTGCAATTATTATAAGTAATTGGTTAAATTACGCTACATGACAATAATTAATACTTGTAATGTTTGATTAGCCAAATGCTTAAAGATTACAGATTACTTACTTTTACCTTGTTTGTTTAATTTTAAAATTACATTATAACTATTTTTTAGAAAAAAAAAAGAAGATATTTATTGGGAGTGGTAAAAAAAAAAAAAAAAAGACAAAGCAACATCAAATATAAGATGGAGAAAGTATAATTTTGATGCTTGGTGAGTGGTACAAATGGTTACAAAAATAGCACGTTTCATGTTATTTTCATCAATGCAATAGAGAAAGTGAGTTACAAATAGTTATGGAGGAAAATAAAAATAGATATAAATAGACGGCGGTCCAACATTTTTTTATGAAATAGTGGCCCATTCTTAAATGGCACTGCAGATAAATCACAAGGCCTAAACATTTTTTATGGGCTTCGACTTGCATTATTTGGGTTTTAGGACGATTGATGCACCACACAATAATGTAGAGTTATGTGATTATATGAATGTTTATGTCCAACTATCCAAGTTTAATACTCCCTCCCACCCAAAATGATATTCGCGTTTGAGTTTTCAAACATTTTAATGATATGAACACTTGCTTCACTAGCCATGCTTTGTTTAAGCCTAAAATGTAGAAATGTGAAAAACTTTTTAGGACAATGAGAAATGGCAAATGGGAAGATCATTTTGGACGAAGGGAGTACTCTTTTCACTCCTAAATTAATTTCAAAATTTATATGAAGGGACATTTGAAAGTCTTTGTTTTCTGTATGATAAAGGCAAAAATTTATAAATATTATTGTAATCAACTTTCCAAACATCTTGTTTTGTCAGAATAAAGAGATTAGTAAAAAAAAAAAAAAAAAAATGTAAAAGAAATTTTTATTCTAAAAAGACATAAAATTCTTGAAAACGAACCTTCATATAAGGATAGAGAAAATAACTAAATCCTCTGCGGTCTATAACAATGTACTAAACCCTAGCTATGTCTTATAATAGCTGTCGGAGTTTACTTATCATATTCCTTAAGAAATGTTGTTTACTAAGTTGTACATTACTTGTACGTAAGATTACATTAAGCATACTGTATTTCCTTATTAAAAACAAAATACTTTTCATAGGATAGATGAAAAAGAAAGCTCGACACTTATTATGAGCTGATAATAATAGTTCAATATGTAGAGATGACCGTATATTATGTAGACGGCTTCTGTTCAGTAGGTAGTACATACACGACAACTGATTTCCTTTAAAAGAATTTAGCGAATGGACGTAGAAATTTGACAATGGAAGTTCCTTACAGTGGATTTTAACCAAGAATTTCAATGTTCAAAGTCATATGGCAATCACAGAAGTCTGAAAAAGTAATGCTACTAACTGCAGTCAGGTCACCCAAAGCAATCACAGAAGTCTGGAATTTCAATGTTCAAAGTCAGTTAATTTTTCAATTGGTACTATGTTGTTTTCACCGAGCCTATGATTTGTACCTTCTTTTGACACCAGGAGGGGAGGAACGGAATCGAACTCGTGACCTTCGTGTAAAAGACAAATGTCTATGCGGTGTGAGCTAAGACTCGTTGGCAGAACTTAACAAAGAAATAAGACGTTGACGCCTCTACTTTACTGTATTTCATGTTTTTTGCTAACACTAAAATCATAAACCCTCGCTAATTAATGAGCTAATCTTTTGCTCTTTCACAATCAAAATGAGTTACAGAGGGATCATTGTCAACCCATAATGTTCTTGTTAGCATAAATAAGACTATCTGGTACTGGCTTTTCAATGCCTTTTCAACCGTTCGATCTTGAAGCTGCAAGGGTGAGCATAAAAGTGTTAGGAACAACGCAGACATAACGCATTAACAAGATAGTTTTATAGAACACTCTTTACAATTGAATTCAAAGTGACAAAACAGCCACAAATCGCGTTACAAGTATTACAATTAAATCTATCCATTATAAAAAAGTAAAGAACAAAGAAAATCGCGAAAAAAAATGCTATCCTGGCAGAACTATTCTCGTAGAATTCACATTATTAGTTGAGTACGCAGCTGAAGTAGTAACATCGCTATACAATCCTGCCGCCCATCTCCTAAGAATCCTCAACAACGTAGCCGCCTTTCTCCTCCCTCTTCCGGTTCCCATTCCCATCACATCCCATATAACCCGCTCAATCCCAGGGATTGAAGCCAGCTCTGCCACCACCTCCGTCCCCCCTTTCCGGCATATATTTACAAGCATTGCCGCTGCACTTTCTTGTGCCCTCTCCGTCCCCTCCCTCAACACCACCGCCACTTTCTTTAGAATCAAATACGCCGCACTTACCGCCGCTATCCCGCCCTTCTTCACCACCGCCTCGAGAATCGTCATACCCTCCTCCGGCAGCCCCTCCATCACATGAGTAGCCATCTCCACCACCCCTGCCTCAATCAACTTCCCCACTGCCTCTCTATCTCCCGCCAAATTCAAAATCGCCACCAATGCGTCCCTTTGGGAACTCACGGGCCCACTCCTCGCCAGCTCAATCAATGCTTTAACGACACGTGTCTTTCGCCCGAGCTTTTTTCTGTATGCGTGTACACCTGTCAAGCTAAATATAGTCGCTGCAGCATTTCCCTTTGCCTCCCACGTGGCACCGGACCTTAACACCTCAATAACGCCGTTTAACACTCCATCAATCTCCATTATCCTCGTTTTATTCGCTTCGAGTATCGACAAGTTGAGGATCGTTGTAACTGCGTTGACTTGTAGGTTTGGATGATCCGAACTTAAAAACTTGACTAACAATGGCAAACCTCCCGCTTCGGCTATACAAACTCGACTATCCGAGTCCGTCTTAGCTAAAGCCCGAAGCTCATAAACAATCCTATTCGCCGTATCCATTGACTGTGAAGCCGTCAATTTATTGATCAAAAACAAAACCGTCATCTTTGTTGCCTCTAACAAAGTCTTATTCCCCTTAATCCCGTTACTTTTCTCGTTAACCTCCGTTATCTCAAATGGAATCCTCTGCTCACGGCACCACATAGCTATCAAATTCTTCAGCGCCTTATTGGGTATCAACTCCGTGTTTGGCAACGTTTGACCAGTCTTAGGACACGTGTTGTGTCCAGCTTCAATCCAGAGATTGATCGAAGAACGGTCATACGTTTGACCGGTTGATACAACCACAGGATCACGCATTAAGTCAAGAGTAATCGGACACCGGAAGTCCGCCGGAAATGTCAAATCCGTCGAAGAGTTCTTCCTCAAGTGGGCGGCCGGCGGCGTGGAGGCACCGTACAGCACACACTTAGCGTAACGTACAAGTCCAATCAACGGAATCACATTCGCCTTCAATTTCTCATCGGTTTGATTCTTCACTTCATCTTCCATAATCTCAATTTCATCTCTGCAACTAGCTGAATCGGTCAACGTCAACCGATCAAAAATCTCGGCGAGTTTCGATTGATTTGGAACAATTTCCAGTTTAATTCGCTCCAATATTTCGATCACATCGCTTCTAAGTTTATGATCGATTGGATCAACAAATCGTTTCGATTCGAAGCACTGCTTTCGAATCAATTTGAATAATTCTTCAACATCTTCGTTGAGATTCATTTCCTTCGCCGGAAATATATCTAACAAAGTCGACAATTCGACGGTGAGCTCTTGAAGGGTACTTGAAACGGCATCCTGCTGGATTAACAGCCACATCTTGCTTCCATTGGAGCAATCCTCAATCGTGGTTTTGATTCGCTGCAAAACAATGTACAATTCGTCGAAGCATAACACGGCGGAGGACGGTAAGCAAGGTACAACTTGATCTTTGATCAGCTCTTCAATTAACATTGAAATTAGCTTGGTTTTGCGAATGATGGAAATTGTGTTTCTCTTGAGAAGAAATTGGAGGGGTTGGAGAGAAGAAGTTTCTTTAGAGAGGAGGAGGAGAGATTGGAGGAGGCGATGGTCGGAGAGAGTAGGGGAGACGAAAGCACCGGCAGACGGCCGCCGCTTTCTTGGCGGGAATATATCTTGAGGAACCGCCATGAATGAAAATGGATGTCAAAAATTATGGTAAATTGAGCGTATGAACAAATGAATGTATGAAATAATTTGGGAGAAAGAAAATTGAGATTTATTTGAGAAAGTTGAATTAAAACAGGGGGTGGAAACTTCTTGGTGGGTATGGAGAAGAAGAAATTATAGCCGCCGAGAGACGGCAGCTACGTTGATTCTTTTATGTATACAGTATTTTCCTGTACTTCCTCCGTCCCAATTTTAAGAGTCAAAAGACGAATGAGTTCAAGAATTAAGGAAAAAGTGATATTTTGTGAGTGTTGATAGTTGGATAAGAGAGAGAAAATAGGGTAGAGAAGAGTTAATGGATAATTGTTGTGAGTATAACATGTAGGACCCACTATCCATTTTAGGATTTTGACTCTTAAAATGGGACGCCAATTTAAGAAATTTTTTGGCTCTTAAAACGGACAGAGTGAGTATTGTTTATCAGTTTTTTTTTTTTTTTTTTTTTTTTTTAAATAGATCAAACTAAATACTCCCTCGGTCCCAATTTAAACTTTTAAAAAAAAATGGTTTAAGAATTAAGAAAAAATGGGATGGGTTGTGAGTGTAGATGGTTTGGTAGGAAAGAGAAAGTGGAGTAGGAAATAGTTAGTGTGTAATTGTTGTGAGTATGACATGTGGGGTCACAAATAAATAAGTATAAAAAAACTTTCATTTTTAAGTTTTAAAGTTTAAAATGAGACATTCAAAATGAAATTTTTTGAAGATTAAAATGAGACGGAGGGAGTACGTTGATTACTGCTTAATTTTTAAAATAAATATCTAAAATTGCTCTTGATCAAAAACAATTTTGATATTCATTTTAGAACAGAGATAGTACAAAATAATGTAGTACATCTGTCAAAATGAATGATTTTTTTGTACCAAATTCTCTAAATGATTTTTACAATATTTGTTTTAAATTAAATATGAAAGGGAATTAAAAAATATGTATAGTTTCTTACTATTAAATTTCAATATTTTCAGAGTGTAATATAAAAAAAAAACATTCATTTAGAAACATGGAGTACTGTAAAGTTTAAATACTCCATCCGCGTTATAACAAATCTCGTAATTACTTTATTAAATTTATTATAAATATGTTTTATTTATTCATATATTATTTATATCAAGATAAAAATAGTTTTTTTTCTATTTAACAATGAAATAATTATTGTGGCATATGAGAAGTATTAACTAAGTGAATTGAAATATGAAGAGAGGTACAATCCTATAACATTTTAAATAAAAATAAAAAATGTGGATTGAATATTTATCAAATGATTGCAGGAATATGACATCAATTGTATGAGTAGTAGATAGATATTGTAGTATAATACTATTTCAGGATATTTTATTCTCATTATTATTCAAACTAAGTTTGGTTGCTATCCATAAACAATAAAAAAAACCATGAGCTGGTAAGCAATGACTGGGTAATAGTGAACAGGGATGGAGTGGGGGACTTTTTCATGCTAAAATTATGGGCTTTTAACTAAATAAATTGTTAATATGCTAAGTACTTATTAGTATGCTTTTTAATTAATTAAATAAAAATAGTGGTGACAACCTGTTTCATGCATAGCACACCCTGGTGACCTTTTCTTGTTATTCTTTTTTTTTTTTTTTAATTCATTTAAGAAGACAATAATAATTATTCTCCATCTTTTTCTTTTTGTTTTAGTGGTGGTTGGGATGACATGGTTTTTGGTTATCTAAGAAAAGATCAAGTCTATGTGGGGATAAAGATATTGAGTGGGGATATACACACCCACCAAATTGGTAAGTATGCCCACTTTAATAAGCTCACCCACTAATTGGAATAGAATTATACTTAAAGCAGTAACTACACCCACTTCTATTACAATCATACCCTTATTTAAAGAAAAGAAAAAAAGAACTCTCTATTATTAAAACACCCACTTAACCCATTGCCCCCTGACCATCCATTCAAGGCAGCGACACCCACTTCGCAATTAACATTCAGTTCACGAATTGGCCAACCATTAGATACAAAGTACTGTTTAATTGTGAAGAAATTTATATAAAGAAAAAGAGTGCTTAATAACTTGGCAATTGGGGATTGAAAAAACGAATACTGTAAATAAATAAAGTCAACACCTTAGAGGAACACATCAGTTAATTTCTCAACACTAACGCATTCATTACAAGAGATTTAACAATGAATCCCACCTTTACGTGATGGCACAAATAGACACTTCACCATTGATCATAGGAGAACCAAAATACTCATTCTGTCTCAAAATGAATGTTAAAATTTATTTTTGATGAGAATAAAATTGGATATTTATTTTAAGTATACCTTATCATACTCCTTCCATTAACTATTAGGGTCGATAATAATATCTCTCTGAGTCTCCTAGTTAACGTAGGAATGGAATTACTAAAGTGGGTGTCCAAGCTAATTTAAAAATTTCGAATTTTAGTTTTGACTCTCATTTTAAGGATTGATTTCTCATTTAGAAATAAGGCATTATTGTAATTAAAAAACGGTGGGTGTAGTTACTAATATGGTGGGTGTGTATATCACCACTCAAAGATATTTTTCAGAATCAAATAGAGTCCAAGCCCTAAATAGTACAACTTTGTTTTGCGACAACAAGTCAATTTTTTCTATTTCTCAAACAAATATTCATTATACTCCATATACTTACGTCTTAAAGTGGAAGAAGATGTGATTTAAATCTAAATCGATCGTTACAATATAGCAAAAATCAATAGATGTTTAGTCTAGCCCTAAACAACGATAAAACCTTGTTTTGAGACAACAAGTCAAATTTTAAAAGTAAACCCAACAATAACAATGAGAAATTCATCTCTACCTTTCAAGGTTTCAAAAGCCCTCCAATAATTAAATAATTGACTGGGTTTTATAAATCATACTTTTTTCCATTCAATTCTTATGTATCATGCTTTAATGTTACACAGCAACAGCAACAGCACTTTTATTTTTATCATTTTCATCTACTTCATTTTTTATTGATCAGTATTACTAAAAATATTACATTGACTATTTCATTTTCCACCACCTAGTTTACCTATGAAAAATCTACCCCTACGTAGGGTTTAAACATTCAAATAAAATCGTTAGCATATTTTTTTTGACTATTATCATTCTTATGTCTTCTCATAAAATGTGTATTTAGTCTAGGCTGTCTAGCTAAATCTGGTTTGAACATTTCTGCTTTACAAAATAAGTATACAATTAAAAAATACCTTAATTTTCTTAAAAATGGTAAAATCATATTAAACTATATAGAAATATGATCTTTATAGTGAGAAGACGAATTAACATAAAAAAAAACTATGACATTTATTGTGTGAGACGGGTAATATCTTAACTAAGTTCTATATTCATCCTGTCTCATAACAAAAAGTACCCATTTTGTCATTTTAAGTGTCCCATTAGAAAGTACCACTTACCTAAAAAGGAAAAGATTCGCTCCATTTTCTCCCTCCTTTCACTCACGATAACTATCCACCCACTATTCAACTATCCACCCACTATTCAGTACCCCACTTTCTCTCCCTACTCACAACATCTACTTTTCCAACATCATTTCCTAATTTTCGTGCAAAAAGCAAATATGTATTTTGTTATAGGACGGATGGAGTATATAAACTTCCTAATTTCCGTGCAAAAAGCAAATACTCCCTCCGTCCCAAAACACCTTGCACACTTTTGAGGATGCACGGGAATTAAGGAATGAATATATATATTCAAAAGTATTGTGAGTGGAAAAGAGGTTGTGAGTGTGATAAGTTGACTGAGATTTACAAGTGGGGCCCAAAAGTAGGTGTGTGAGTATGACAAGTGGGGTAGAGAGAATAGAAAAACAATATAGTTTGAACATTTTAGGAAATGGGACTTATCAATGGAACACCCAAAAAGAAAATATGTGCAAGATGTTTTGGGACGGAGGGAGTAGGTATTTTCCAAAATTTGTTGCTCCAACATCATTTCCTAATGTTTGATTACTACATTTACATCATACATTATCTACTATAGTACATTTTAAAAGGAGGCCAAATCAAATTTTAAGCAAAGTTGATTATCTACTATAGTACATTTTAAAAGGAGGCCAAATCAAATTTTAAGCAAAGTTACAACGAAACAATAAATCTACCAGCACAACATTTTTGTAAATCTTCTTAACCGGGCCTATATCTTTTTTATTACACTTTAACTTCTCGAATTCACTACAACTACAAGGATCCAGTCTACTCCCTTCATCTCACTTTAAATTAGCCAAATCTTTATTTTTGTCATTTCATTTAATATTAGACAAGCCTAAAATAAAAAGTTTTGTATATTCAAAATAATAACTTCACTTACTTCTTTTTACTAAACTAACAATGTCTAAACATTTTCCATACTAATAATACCTAGTATAATTTTTTTCTCACAGTATTATCTCATTGTCTAATTTAAAACGAGTCGGAGTTGTAACTGTTAGATACATTATCACACATCGGGAATTAACTAGTCATGCATTGACTATATAAAGTTCATTGACTACTCTTCTCATTGCCAATTGGTTTTGGGATAGAACCTCAGACTTTATCATGGTATCAGAGCTGGCCCGTTACACGTTCAGGCCCAACGGCCCACGATGTTGCTTCGCGCCACCCGATTGATAAGTCCACGTTGTAAGCGTGTTAGAGACATTATCCCACATCAGAAATTAACTAGCCATACATAGTTCCCTAATCTATTAGAGATTATTACATAGTTCCCTAATCTATGAGAGCCTATTACAAATCAGAAACTGGCACGAACTTCCTATGGGAGTTTCACCCATGGAAGCCTTACAAACTTGGATGATTCACAAGGATTCTCCACACCTCCCCCATGGGGGGAGTCGAACCCTGTACCTCCACAAAGGGAAGTACTTTCGCACTATGTGCGATACCACTAGACCAGAAGGTCTTTTGGTACAAAGTTTATAATTACATTGTTGATTTGACTAATCCAGGTGGATAAGAAAACTTTCCCAAAAAGGGCATGGAGACACTATCATACCAAAAAGAACACACGTGTCTTTTTTTTTCATGTTAATCCAATACTATTGATGAAGTGAATGTGGATAAGTAGCCATCAAAGTTGGATAGGACTTTACATGTGAGAGCAACAAATAAACCTCGTGTTATGTTCTTAGAAGAAGAGATGTAGACGCCATTTTAGACCAAAATAGTACTAACAAGCAAACATGGACATTACTTCTTCACTAACTTTTATTAACGTCCATTGCACATTGCTTTTTTTGCAAGAAAGTCTTATATATATGGTCAACGAGTATATATTGGCTCATGTTATTATTACGTACAATAAAATTAACTTAAGTACTCATTCCGTCTCAAAATGATATTTGCATTAGACTATTCAAACTTTTTAAGGATATGAACACTTGTTTTACTAGCCATGTTGTGTTGATGGACATTTATGCCTTAATTGTAGAAGCTGGAAGAACATATTGCGACAATATAAAATGACAAATGAAAAGATCATTATTTTCAGACTTTCAGACAAATGGAGTATATCATTAATAGCATGCAAAAAAAAATGCATGTCTGATAATTATTTATGAATATGTAATGCCATATAAAAATTAACATTTACATATATTTTAAGATATTATACCGCACAAGACCTTGATACGTACTAGTAATGTATTATATTGTGCCTTACAAAATATTATATACAAATATATATATATATATATATATATATATATATATATATATATATATATATATTCTTAGAAATAATTTTCCTTTTTAGAATGTATTCTTATTAATTACGGATTTTCTAACTATGCCCTAAGGGCATAGGATAAGCATGATAATTATGGTAATGCTATCAATTTTTATCTAAGTAAATTACGTGAACTTCTGTTCAAACAATGTTTACTGTTATTTCCTCCTAAACTTTAGGCTTTTCCCACAAAAAACTGATTTAATATTATTTCTCCTCGTTCATGTAAAAAAAACATTATTTCTTTTCGCTCTTTTTTCAACTCAAATAATTATACAAACAATTTCTCTTCAGAAAAATGTCCCTGCTTATTTTTCTTTTATAAGTTCGTATCCATTTTATAGATTTTAACTACTTAGCTCTCCCACTTTCACAATTCTAACACTAATTTTTTAATTTGTCACAAGTATAATTTCATTTGTCTCATAATAAATGTCAATTTTACTTTTGATGAAAATAAAACATTAGTTTCGAAAAAGTTAACTACATGGTATTTTGTTTTTACACATTAATCTTTTATTTATAAAAGCATCTAAAAGAATTAAAAATTGGCGTAGTTTTTTTTTTTTTTTCAATTAGGTAGATCAGTTCTTTTTTTTTTTTTTTTTTTTTGACGATGCCCACGTCATAAAGAGGCGAGGAGAGGGATCGAACCCTAACGCTCACCGAGGGTGAGGCTTGGCTTTACCACTGGGTCACTCCTTTGTGGACAATTAGGTAGATCAGTTGAATAGTATAATAGTGATATGAAACAATATAGGAGAGAAAATAATCAGTTGGATACTATACTTGTACACTTTTTTTTTTTTTCGAAGCAAACAACACATAATTGCATTAATAAAAGTCAATAAGACGGCGCTCCACAACTGTCAGAGGCTCGTCCAAAATATAATGATTGCAATTAAGATTTACACATAAAAATCCTAACACATCTCGAGTATTGATGGCCAAACCCGAACCAAATCTCCAATAGATGTCCTTGGGAACTGTATCTTGTGATGCACAAGTGCTTCTCCAAACAAAATTTGGACACGAATCTACATAAGCCTTTAGTAAATCCCCGAACGGTAAGAATTTTGCGTTGAAAACACGACAAAATGAAACACTTGAGTCTGCAGGAAACCCGCAACCAAACATCTCAAGCATTGAACCAAGAACAAATATTAACATCATTTTAAGGCTCTCACATCGGAGAGAAGGCAAAGGCTCCCAACAATGGGGAGAAGACAAAGGTTCCCAACAAAGGGGAAAATGCAAAAGGTCCCAACAAAGGGGAAAATACATAGTAATCGAACGAGAAGTGAAGGCAACTTATTCAACAAAAAAAAATAAAAAAAATCTAGAAATAAATTCTAATTTTGCATTTATTACTTGTCAAATTGATAATTAATAAATGCAAAATTAAAATTTTACAACAAAATTAAATCAAGGAAATGGATGTATCAAACCTTAGCAATGGATGAGATTGAAAAAATAAAAATTTGAGAAGAGTTGCACTTTTGTAATTGAATAAAAAAATATTGAGAGATAAACAATGTTAAATTAGGTAGGGTTTAGGGATAGGCTAAAATTTAAGAGAAAAAAACTGGTGAAAACTGATTTGGTGAAAGCTTCAGCTAGTTTTCCTTAAATAAACGTTAACAGCATTACTATAATTACCATGCTTATCCTATGCCCTTAGGGCATAGGTTAGAAAATCCGAATTAATTAATGCTAGTATAGTGGTTTGAACTTAATTAGTTTGTCTAAGCTCAAGTTGAGCTAGTGGAATATTGGACGTATATTTGATGTCACTGTACCAACTACTTTCATATTGTAATTTATTTTATACAAGTCAATTTTAATTGACGACATACTTATCCATTTATAGAAGCAAATGATGTTTTTATTTACTAATAGGATATTGTAACACATTATTTTGTTATCGTTTAGGGTCGACAATTTGGATATATTAGCAAAATCAATTTGCTAAACCAAATTTTTGCAAATTATGTAACAATAAAGAATTTCATTCAGCTCCTTGAGCGAACCATAGTGGAAAATTGATCTTCATAAACTAAAATGAGTAAAACACATGCACTCGTACTATCGTCTCAACATCACTTTTAATTCTTTTTATTATAAGGACATGGCTTGCAACACAAGTCATTTAGACTTCCATTCATAAAATTATGATTATAATGTTAATTATAAAGTATGGTCAAAATAGTCAATGTGTAGAATCCCTGAAATGTTATTTATCTATCTTTGATGGGCAAGATGGTAAATCAACATTGCTTTAGAAATGAATAGGTATGGTCCCTATTTGAAGTGTCACCATGTTTACTATATAAAGGCCCCTCCATCAAGCCTTAAACATACTTGATTCTTACTTTTCTCTCTACATACTCTCTTCATAATTATCTAAAAGAAATTCTGAGAAACTTAAGAGACACTCTCATTTAGAAGATCATCTCCCTACATCTTCATCATCCTTAATCTCCTTCAAGACACAATAATGGATTCAACATGTATACATTTATTACATGCTTCCGCTTCATCTTTCCTCTTTCTCTTACTTAAATATGAGTGTGTCATTCAGGGTTTAAAATTGTTCTATCATTTATTATTATTTTTTTGTAAAAACATAAAAATTCCTAAACCACATATCTCAATCTAGCCAGCTGGGGTATTGAATCCATGATCTCTACGACTGAGAGACTTAAATCTGCTCAAGATGTCGCTTGTGCACAAGCCCTTTGACAACATCACTTTAAGTTGTGCACTGTCTAAAGAACAAAACGTAACATGCATATTATAGATAAATTAACATGTAACACAATTAACAAAAGTTAATAACTTGACAAAAAGTATAACTAAAAGTTTTAAAAGTGACTCTAATGGTTAAAAAACGTAAATCTAACCGACATATTTAATAAAGGTTACTCTCTTCTTCTTTACACACACCCACCACTTGGAAGCATCGCCTACTACCACCACCATCAACCCCACCACACATCACTATCATCGCGGCCACCACCTCCCACCACTACTTGGTGGTGGTGGATAGTGGTGGTACAAGTTACATTAGGGTCACACGGAAAATTTTTGGTTATACTTTTCGTTAAATTATTAACCACGTTAACAACTGTTAGGAAAAAAACACTGTGAGTAAAAATTGGCGATTTTAGCATTTTGATTAATTTAAGTCAAAATATCAACGTCTGTTTTGTGGTTTACTCGCTTAAATTACAAATATGCCGCTAAATACAAATTAGGTTGGTTTGTTGAAAATAAGAATAGGTTGATAGGGTTTGGCAACATGATATTCTCGAATATTAAGTTGATTAAGAATCGGTGCCAAAGATCAATAATACACAAATATTCAAATTTGAAGGAAAGCAAGTATGACAAATATAGCAATTTTCGAGATATATTATTAAGAGTCGTTACAACCACTTCTATGATTAAAGGGAGACATGACCCATATCAAGCTATCACAAATTGTTTTCCTTTTCTACTCTTCACTTCTTGACCAACCTAACTAAAATGTACAAGCAAAACTTCAAATTGTTGGCTTGAGGACGAATTTAAGTATTTTGTCCGTTCAAAATTTTGTTTTATTTCTGTTTTCAATTAAAAATAAAGGTAAATGGCACATTAATGTCATTAAGTTTTTCAAATGAGTTGCAATATCACTACCAACGTATTAATTTTGGTGATTTCATTCTTAATGTTAATTCCTACTTTGTGGTTGAATGTACTCTAACCAAGCCCGTCTCAATAATTATAGGGGCCCAGTGCTAAATGTGTATATTGGGGCCCTTAGTATTTAAAAAATTTACACAACAAAATAATTTCAATAATGTTAGTAATAAGCAAATAATTCATTAAAATTAAAATATATCATTAAAAGAAACTAAACTTTCTAATAAAGGTTTGAAAAAAAAAATGAATGAAAGCCTAAACTAGTAAAAGAAGGGGATAAAGCCCAAAAATTGGTTGCAATAATGTTGAAGTGATAAGCAAATAATTTATAAAAAATTATAATAATGTAATTAAAAAAATATCTTTTCTAATTAAAGTTTTGAAAAAAAAAGAATGAAAGAAAGCAAACTAGAAAAGAAGGGGAGGGAAGCCATGAGAAAAATCCAAGAAGGGAAAAAGAAAAAAAAAAATCAAAAAAGTGCGAAAAAAATACAAAAAAGTGCATGTGCTAGGAGTCGAACCTGGTCATGCTTGTTTGCATTGTGAAATAAGTTACCAGCAGAGCACCCTTCAGCATGAATGCAATGTTTCGGTATCTAATATATATATACTATATAAATAAAATTTTGGGGCCCCCATTTTTTTGGGCCCTGTGCAATTGAGCTGGTTGCACAGGCCCAAACCGGGCCTGACTCTAACGAAAATGGATGTGAACCCACAAACTGGATGAGTAACTTAACAAAATTGTTTGAAATTTGTAGTAATCACCCATAAAAATATTGAAAATATTTCTTTTTCACTATTTAGTCACCGACTATTAGAAAATACTCACTCCGTCCCAACTCACACCACACTGTTTTCAGTTATCATACTTGCCGAATCTCAAACACAAGAACAACCATGTAATTCACAAACAAAAATGCTAGATAAATCAATCAAAATCGGAAAAAACATTTTTTTTTAATCTCAGACAGACATGGAGAGTTTCCTAAACAAGAAAGTGTATAATTAGAAAACTATTGAATTGGAAATTATGTGAGCCCTGAGCGGGGTGCTTGGCAAAGAGATTGGAAACCCCAAGGGTTGTGGTATAGACCCTCCAAATTAAACATATCTCAATAATATAATGTGCAAACCCAACAAGTAAAAACGATAAAAAAAAAAAAGCAAAAACAGTAAAGAGACACAAAGAATTGTTTACCCAGTTCGTCAATATTTTTGACTACGTCTGGGGGCACTACCAAACCAGGATCTTGCACTATAATATGTAAATATGGAGTTACGATGAGTTTAGGAGTGGAACCCTGCTTATATACACAACCTAGATAAAGACCAAATCCTAGTAAAGAAGGAATCCTAAAATCAGTCAAATTTGGCCAAACCCAGTTTCCCGACAGTTTGTGCGGCGCCGCACACTCTAACCTGTGCGGTCGCCCCCTTTGTCCTGGTGGCCCTATTTCAAGCCTGGTTGTTTGGGCGTGCCTATTTTGGGCGGCCGGCGGGCCACTCTGCCATGCTGCTGTCTTGTTTTCTTCCATCGTCTTTGATCGCTAGCCCGGTTGATGCTCTACTCCAACATAAAGCTCTACACTTAAAAACAAATATCATACTGATGTAAAAGAGTTGCAGCGGAATTAAAATAAAAATAACCGATAGGCAATTAATCGAATCAACGAATTAATTGACTCAATTCGAATCCACGAATTAGGGTTTGGCAAGAACAACACAAGATGATGAAGCACTTGAAGAAACGAAGGAATCCACCTTCAAACAAACCAACAATGGTTTTTCTAGGGTTAACCCAAAGTTGCAATTGAATAACTAAAACAAAATGAATGAATGTTTACAAACCTAAAATAGGTTTTATACTCCCAAAAACGAAAACAACAAAAATACCAAAAATACCCTAAAGTGTTTAATTAAGCCGAAAATAAAAACTGGGAAAAATCCTTCGCGGCAAACGAGCGGGCGCTTGGCCTTGACCAGGCGGGCGCCCTTCACGGCAGAAAGTTGGAACGAATTCCAGGCGGGCGCTCGGTGTTCTCCAGGCGGGCGCTTGGTCTGGCGGGTCTGCTTGCTGGCTGGATCGTGGCTACATCATGCACCCCTTCTAGAAAATGATTCGTCCCGGAATCATGTACCAGAAAAGAACATCTCGTGGCCATCAGTGCGCGAGGAATGGAAAGTGTAACGCCAGGCTCGGACTTCCTTTTAGCGATCAGCCGGCCCTTCTTCCTAGGCAATGATCCTAAAACAAAAATTTTAGGAATGCAAAGAGAACTAAGATGTTTTCCTTTGTTCTTGCACCCACCAGTATCTATGTCCGTCAATGGGTACAAAGCAAACCTACGCCCATGCTGAACCAAACGGATCACATTAGTACGCCCACAATGCATAGAAGCCACATCAAAATGCCAAGGCCAACCAAGCAATAGTTGACAAGCGCTCATATCCACAACATCGCATATAATCACGTCTTTATATTTGCCAATTGAAAAAGGAAGGATACATTGTTGTGTTACCTTCACAGAACCAGTAGCATTGATCTATCCCACGACATATGGAGACAGATGGTTACGCACCTCGAGATTGAGCGTATTGACCAAACCTCGTGCCACCAAGTTCTCACTGCTGCCACTATCAATAATAATGCGAACCGCCGTATTATTGACCTTACCCTTTGTTCGAAAAATATTATGACGTGCAGGATCAACCTCCACCGCGGGAGTAGTCAACTTACGAACCACACACGCGGTATGTTCGTCTCCATCCTCATCTTCCACATTAGGATCGTATACATACTTCTCGCCCTCACTATCCTCAGCATCATCAACGCTCGAGCCACCACATTAATATTCTTGTGATGAGGGCAACCATTAGAAATACGTCCCGTTTCGCCACATTTAAAACACTTGGTTCCATAACTTTTGGCATAGGGATTCTCCTTCTGTTGACCACCAGTAGTTGGAGTAACTGTCTTTTTAACCGGAACAGCAGGAGATGCATGTTCTGCTACAACAGACTTAGAACCCATACTATGTGCCGTCCCTGTAGCCATTACAGAAGTACCCACAGAAGAACTAGCAACTGAGCTCCTAGAAACAACAAGCTGACGCTCAACAGTTGAAGCTCGATCAATGGCCTCCTCCAAAAATTGAACTTGTGTCAACTCAACCTGATTACGAATATCAACTTGAAGCCCAGAAACATACCTAGCAGTAATGCCCATCGGATTCATCATAAATCGTTACGTGCAGACCAAGAATGAAATTCTTGCGTGTACGCACGAACAGATTAGTACCCTGTTGACAGTCCAAAATTTACGATACATTTGTTGTTCAACATTAGCAGGTAAAAATCGTTGCCTTAAGGCCTGTCTTATCATAGGCCAGTCAGTAATCATGGGTCTATTGTTACGAATATTTTAAAGGCGTAACTGCCTCCACCAAGCAGATGCACCACCCCTCAATTTATAAGCAACATAGGGTACTTGGCGTTCAGCAGGGATATTCATCAAAGCAAAATATTTTTCAACCTCCTCAAGCCAATCAGTAAATTCAACCATATCTAGGTCACCCGAAAAAAATGGCAAATCAGCTTTGATTTTAGGGTTGTGCTCATAATTAAATTACCTCCACCACCCAAGTGATGATGATTTCGTCCGGCTGGTTGACCACGATGATTGGAAACTCCCTGATCGACATGTGCATCCTGTCGTTCTGCTCTCTGCCCAAGATTCCCAATTCCAACCTGTAAAGCCTGCAAAGCCTCTATCAATCGTCTATCCCGTTCGGCCCGTTCGGCTTCCCGTTGTTCTTCGCGTTCAACACGAGCGGCTTCGCGTTGATCCAAATCATGTCGGAAACCGGTCTAGCACAGCAGTCAACTCACCAAGATACCCTTGATTGTGGTTGTCGTTTTCTCCACCGTTAGTCATCTTTCTCCTTGGATCGACCAGGCTCTGATACCAACTGATGTAAAAAGAGTTGCAGCGGAATTAAAATAAAAATAACCGGATAGGCAATTAATCGAATCAACGAATTAATTGACCCAATTCGAATCCACGAATTAGGGTTTGGCAAGAACAATACCAAGATGATGAAGCACTGAAGAAACGAATGAATCCACCTTCAAACAAACCAACAATGGTTTTTCTAGGTTTAACCCAAAGTTGCAATTGAATACCTAAAACAAAATGAATGAATGTTTACAAACCCTAAAATAAGGTTTTATACTCCAAAAACGAAAACAACAAAAATACCAAAAATACCCTAAAGTTTTTAATTAAGCTGAAAATAAAAACTGGGAAAAATCCTTCGCGGCAAACGAGCGGGCGCTTGGCCTTGACCAGGCGGGCGCCCTTCACGGCAGAAAGTTGGAACGAATTCCAGGCGGGCGCTCAGTGTTCTCCAGGCGGGCGCTTGGTCTGGCGGGTCTGCTTGTTGGCTGGATCGTGGCTACATCACATACTCGAATAAATTTCCTAGAAGGAGGTAACCCAAAAAAGGCATATTGGGGTTGGAAGGAAAAGCATTTTATCCTCGATAACATGTTCTGGAGAGCAATGAACTGAACGGTCAATCCATTCGAGCACTGCACCAAAAATAGATGACCGAGTTACTCCCCATGGAAAGTTTACTACTGTATTAAATCTGCTTATTTTGTTGGCCTTTCTCTTCACAAACATACTAAAAATCGAGAGAAAATCCTCTGTACCACACTTTGTGTACCATTTGTGCACCACAAGTGATCCAATAATTATAAATTATTAAGACTTAAATAATTATAATATCAATAGTGATTCATAGCCGTCAGATCACTTGTGGTACACAAATAGTACACAAAATATGGCACAGAGGATTTCATCTCCTAAAAATCTCCCTTCTTTCTCTCAAATTTCCAATCACCCTCTAGTATATATGGAAGAAAATCTGGAAAGACTTTGGAAGAATATATCATAACAAATAACACATGTAATTCATCGAGCCTTATCACTGATGGTGCTTAGAAGAAAAAATCAAAATGGGCAGGTACTGGATGGGAACTATAGGATCCAACCAAAGATTAAGGAAAAATAGCAATTGGATGTATGTCATGCAAATCTCCTTTTAGTACACTTATGGAATGTTTGGCCATCAAAAGTGGCCTAGAATGGGTTACACAACACAATCCTTCATTAAAGGAAAAAATATTATACCCTTCAATTTCGAACCTCTTATTTCAGATCTTAAAGCTAATGTAACCCTAATCAAAGGTGTTACTGTAACACCTTTAATATTTGTAAAGTAGATAATTGTTTTATTAGCGCATAAAAATGCTACTTTTGCTAGGAATATGTATCCTAACTTTATTGGGCCTGAGGCTTTCTTTCTATATAAATCATGAATGTTATTGTCGAAAAAAAAAAAGAGACCTGGATGTTGTAAACTTGTACTAATGTTGGACTTAGATGGGTTATAAACACCAAACCATAATTTAGTCTTTTCATGCTTTGATTGTTGTTCTGTACACAATATCAAGCATGGAGGGGGAGTGTAATTAGTAATTAATAATGAGGGCTGTGTATAAATATATTTTTTTTAATTTATTATTCTTTTAATCCCTTAATGTTAAACTCTTTTTTTCGCTACTATTATTTAAATATGATTATTATGAGTTAAAGTATTGTGTACCAATTTTTTTTTTAATTCTTAATGCTTTAATTTTGCTTTTTTATTTTGAATTAATAATTGCAAATGCCTTTACTTTATTTTTTTCAAGTTCATTAATATTTCTATAAATAACGTAATTTTTTTTAAATAATGATCTACATTGATATTTTTTTATGCAATATATAAATTTTATTATCTAAATTTAATCAATTTTAAATGAGATTTGTAAATATGGTTTGACGTAATAGCGAATAATGAAATATTTTTGAACTTCAGGGTGAGCAATGTAAATTTCGAAAATGGTTGTTAAGTTTTTCGTCCATTGCATTAATGTCCATCTAAAAAAATGCACCAAATTGTCACAAAGTGTAAGCATTAGGAATGAAATTGCTAGAATTGATACATTGATTGTCACGTTGCAACTTGTGTGAAACTTAAGGGGGCGAATGTGCCATTTGCCCTAAAAGTAAAAACTGACATATATTTTATGATGAAGTTAAGTAGTAATTTTACTCATGCTAGCCTACCTCGAGTAATTTTGATACTTAGGTAGTGTTTGATGTATTAAGCACTTGATGTTTGATGCTTAATGGATTGCAATGTATAATTTGGAGATAAGGTGCCTTGATAACATTGAGCTCTACATGTTGAAAGTTCCATGAGGCTCTTATTGGTTAAGCAATGATTTTGATTCTCACTCATTAAAAGCCTCACGTAACCTCCAACATCTATACCTCAATGTCATCAAAGACACCCTACCTCTAAATATATCTTGCAATCTATTAAGTATCAAGCATCAAGTGCTTAATACATCAAACACCACCTAAATCTATGTTGTTCTTTAGGGAATTTGAATTTTCTTTCAAAGTATATCATTTAATTGGCCACTATAAAAATTGCAGAAACTGAAAATTCTTTTGAAACTTTACAAGGTAAATTTAATGCTGAGTCACTTCTGATTTAAAGAAAATCTAAGGTGTTACACACGAGACGAATCTCGACGAGAGATAATTGCCCCACCCCGCTCATAAGGGGGCAAACCATTTACTTTTTCAACAAGAGTCGTTTTACACAAATTTTGGTCATCTTCCATCTTTGAGTTATAGGTAGTACTACGGTCTTGTTTGTTTGCATGAATATTATGGGCCTCACTTTTGACATCATGAAATAGCATTACCTTTTGGGTCGATTAATGCCTCTAGGCCATTTGCTAAGACTTTTCTCTCACACGTAAGGGGATTTGGCCAAAGCAAGCCCGATTGTTTGAGCCCATAGATGTACGGCCTGTCCTGACCAAAGTCTACAGGCCTAGGATTTGGATTAGGGCACAGATTAATCCACGCCCAGCGCTAAAAGCAGTAGTTAGTATACTTTGATGGAAATTATTGTAAAAGTAATATGACAATAATGACCCTGAAATAGTGTTGCTACATCACTATTTTGGGGGCATTCTTGTCAATCTCTCCTTAAAATAAAATTTTAGAAAATAGACAAGACCGTTTTGGTCAATCAAGCGTGGTCAAAGCCAAGGAAAAGGACAAACTCGGTCCGAGTGATGCCTTTAGTGCTTAATGTAGAGCAGATACAGTCGTAATGTACATGTATGTTTGACAACTCTAAATTTCGAACATATCTACTATAACTGTATACTGTTTAATATAATAGGCTATTTCAAATTCTTAATTTAGGTCAAAGTAGTGCAAAGAATATAATACACTAACACGTTGACTTTTCTTTTTATTCTTGAACTACTTTCATTTTATTTTGTACTGGATTTTGTTTTTAAAGTTCAAAGAAAAGGTAATGAAGCACTACAAAAGGGTTAATGACAATTTAGACTCTGAAGTATAGGACCACCCTTCCAAGCGAGCCCCGGATGTCTTTTTTTGCCATATCAAACCCTGGGGTGATTTATTTTCCCCAGATTGGGCCTTTTTGTCGGAATCTGTCAAAAATCCCCGTTAAGTCGTCACGTGCTGCTCACGTGACTTTTTTGTGAGGGCATTTTGGGCAAACGAAGTTGTTAATTGCAATTTAGACCCTGAAGTATGTTAACACCCTTCCAATCGAGCCCTGCTGCCTTTTTTCGCCAGATCAGACCTTGGGGTAATTTATTTTTGCCAGTTAGGACCTTTTTACAGAATTCGTTAAAAACTCAGTTAAAAAGCATGTGCCAAGCACGTGACTAACGGAATTGGGTAGTTTGAATTGCGATTAAGTTTGAAGGGGTTATAAATGACATCTTCAAAAAACAAGGGAAGGAAAAAAAAACTATATCCCATCTTCTTCCTCCTCCGTCACACACACACGCACACACTCGCACACACGCACACGTTCGGTGAGTTTGTTGCCTTTTTAACCTGTAAAAGATTACGACGGTAAGGATAACTACGACGAGAACGGCGATGAAATCGATTTGGTTGAAACCGTCGGGGAGGGAGGAAACGGTGATTCTCCATTTCGTATTCGCCGATACGCCAATGGCGGTTCCTAAATAAGTAGTCAAGCTTCTCGCAACGGCGGCGTTAGAGAAGACATAGTCCATAACGAGATTCGCGCCGGTTAAAAAGGCAAGAAACTCACCGAACGTGTGCGAGTGCGTGTGTGTGTGACGGAGGAGGAAGAAGATGGGATATAGTTTTTTTTCCATCCCTTGTTTTTTGAAGATGTCATTTATAACCCCTTTCAAACTTAATCGCAATTCAAACTACCCAATCCCGTTAGTCACGTGCTTGGCACATGCTTTTTAACTGAGTTTTTAACGAATTCCGTAAAAAGGTCCTAACTGGCAAAAATAAATTACCCCAAGGTCTGATCTTGCAAAAAAAGGCAGCAGGGCTCGATTGGAAGGGTGGTAACATACTTTAGGGTCTAAATTGCCATTAACAACCTCGTTTGCCCAAAATGCCCTCACAAAAAAGTCACGTGAGCAGCACGTGGCGACTTAACGGGGATTTTTGACAGATTCCGTCAAAAAGGCCCAATCTGGCGAAAATAAATCACCCTAGGGTCTGATATGGCGAAAAAAGACATCCAGGGCTCGCTTGGAAGGGTGGTCCTATACTTTAGGGTCTGAATTGTCATTAACCCACAAAAGATTTGAAAAAGTAGTGGTCCATGGCATTATAGAAAAAAAAAAACTTGTTTTAAGACCATGTCCAATAATCCAACTACCAAAAAACATTCAACTACCCTAATATCACGACACCTCATCTTCTCTCCCCATCCACTTAATCATTCAACTACACTCTCAACTACCCCTCCCACAATAAGCTAGTTTAGTTTAAAATTCAACTCCTCCCAACTCATCATTCTATACCCCACCACTTTTTATTTTATTTACAATATTTATTTTTATAATAAAAATAATAATAATTTATTATTAAAAAAATAAATTATTAATATTTTTATTTATAAATTCGAGAATTTTTTTAATTTTTTTAATTCACACTTAATAAAAAAAGGACAATTAAGGAATTTTTAAAGAGAAAAGAGGGTTTTTTTTTCAGTGTCCAAATCAAACAAAACTTATATCAAATTATAGAGGGAAAAAAATGATGAATTTTGGCGAAAAAATAAAAAAAAAAATTTGCTGTAAAATAATTGAGTTTAAAAATTTGGGTAGAAAATTAAATTCGGCGGACCAATGAAAATCGTCCACGTGGAACTTCTGGAAAAACAAAAAAAAAAAAAAGGAAAAAAAGTCACCGACTCACGCACCATGTTTGGTCGTGAGTTACACGCGCCGGCTGTAAGGACATGTCTTGCAACACAAGTCATTTAGACTTCCATTTATAAAATTATGATTATAATGTTAATTTGTAAAGTATAGTTGATAATAAAATGTGTAGAATTCCTGGATATATAATTACCTAATTGTGATGGGCAAAAGGGTAATATAATATCACTAAGCTTCTTGAAAGGGTGTAGTCCCTAGGTGAAGTGACACAATGTTTCCTATTTAAAGGCCCTTCCATCAAGCCTAGAAATAACTATTCATTCTTGTTATCTCTCCTAAATATCTTCACATTATTGAAGTACTTGAGAGATTAAGAAGTCACTATTACTTAGAAGATCTTCATTTCCTACTTCTTCTTCTTCATCATCTTATTTCTCCCTACATCATCCATGGATTCAACAGGTATATATTTTATCGCTTCCGCTTCATCTCTTCCTTAATCCTATTCTAAAGTGAGTGTGGCATTCAGGGATTAAAATTGTTCCAACAATTGGTATCAGAGCCCCGCTCATCTTTAGTTTAAGTTTGAGTTTTTTTTTTTTTTTGGAAAGTGTATACTTTCAATTTTGATTCATTTTCCCTGTTGAATCATTAAGTTTTGCTGTTGATTAGGGACTCTAATTCGTTCATAGAGCACTGATAATCATCATCTAAAATTCAGAAAAGGTTTGAAAGTTTTGTTCATTAAAACTAAATGGTTCAAGTGTGACTATCCCTTCATAACATGGTTTTATGTTTTCGTTCATACCATGTGGATCTACTCACTTGATTCCATTAATTTTAAGGCAAGATTATCCCTAAATAACATGGTTTTATGTTTTAAGTACATACCATGTGGATCTACTTGCAATTCATGGCCTTTTGGGAATAAATTAAACAAATTCAGAAAGTGCAGAAAATGGGGTGCTCGGCCGAGTCATTTGTTTTGCTCGGCCGAGCATATGAAAAGGCGCGAACTGCTCGGCCGAGTCTTTGGATTTGCTCGGCCGAGCACATGAACAGGCGCCAAAAATGGCATAAACCGGTCGGACCTTTGGTCGAGTTCGGTCCGGTTCTCTTGAATACCCGGTCGGATCTTTGGTTATGCCCGGTCGGACCAAGACTTGCGCGGCCGAGCATTTGGTTTTGTACGGTTGAGCATTGTATGTCAAATAAGGCATTTGTTTCTGATTAAGGTGCTCGGCCGAGCACATCATATGACTCGTCCGAGCAGCTCGGTCGAGCGTTTTGTTTAGAGCGGCCGAGCATAATGTGACAAATTGACCAAAACATTCTGATTAAGGTGCTCGGCCGAGCACTTCATAAGACTCGGCCGAGCAGTTACTGTTCACAGGTTTTGGATTTTTCTAAGTTTTGCACTATTTTGTTTTTCCCTTGGAACAAAACCTACATTATTTCAAACCTAAAAAGTTATGATTAATTATATGCTTTGACAATTTTATTCATTGTTTAAATAATATTGTCGCCTAAGTGATTTACGTTATTTAAACCCTTAAATTGTAAAGCGTTCGATGTTTAAGTTAATATGTGAATGACTTGAATTTTCCAAAGAAGATCTTGACATTTGACTAAACTTAGGCATTCATGTGGTAACAAATAAAATGAACATTAGGATATTTTCTTAGGTACTTATGTCGGCCCAAAGGAAGATTAAGTATTTATTAAAATATAAGTTCAAATTACTTGTTACCTAAGGCAATCATTTATGAGTCAACTCGCAATCCAAAGATTAGTTTTGATGTCATGTTGATTGTCTTATTGATGGATTTCGTTGATATAATTAATCATTTTTCATTTTGTAGTTTCTTATTCATGTTTTTGTTTTCATTCTTTTTTGTTCTCAAAACCCAACAGATTTACTTATTGCTTCATCCGTGATTACTGCTATGAGTACTTTACCGATGCTTAACGGGACTAATTTTAAAACTTGGAAAAATAAATTGATGATGATCTTAGGCTATATGGATATAGATCACGCATTAAGGGAACTGTTTCCTCTTCCTCTTTCTGATATAAGCACTCAAGAAGATTGCTTAAATAATGAGAAGTGGGAACGCTCCAACCGCGCGAGCCCAATGATCATGAATATAGTTGTCCCGGAGACCATTTTGGACGGTGTCTCTAAGGACGTTGATGCTAAAACATTCCTTGATATGATTGAGGGATGTTTGGCTGTTGGTCCCTAAAGGGCAACAAGGGTGTGAAAAATGCTAGAGGGGGGGGGGGGTGAATAGCGTTTTAAAATTCTTTTCAAACCCTTTTGCAATTCAATGGCAGATGCACACAACTCTTATTTTGGCTAAGTATAGCGCGCAGTAAGAGTGTGAAATGCACAGCAGAAATTTAAAGCAGCTCTGCGCAGGGTATACTGCGCAGAGATAAAAACGCACGCGCTAAGTATGAGGCTAAAGAGTGGCGCAAAAATGATTCTAAGGCAAATGAGCAATAACAATTACAACATCAAAGTGTAGCAATCTGAAAGATCAAACAAAGCAGTTCATAAATAATTAAGCAGGAAAAATGCAGTAGATATAATGAACACGCTATTTGGAGAGGTTCGATCGATGAAAGATCTACATCCTCTACCAAGATGGTTAGTCTTGGATTTCTAATGGAGATCTTATTATATGAGAGAGTATTACAAATTACAACATTTGAGCTCAATACTAACTCAAGATCTATTATCTATGAAGAACAAATCCTAGACTAAACCGGTGTATCTCTAGAAGTTAGATCAAAAAGATCAAAGCTTCAAGAGGTGTGTGTGTGACAGAAATTCTGGGCTCTATGAATATGAAAGATGAAGAGCACCAAGAATTCTGGTGATATAGGCTATGTGATATGAGCAGGAGTTTGAAGGTTTGAAGATCTTGAAGGCTGTTCTAAAGAATCTGGAAATACTAAGCAGCAGTCTTCAGATCTTCAAGGTTTCTCAATGAAGCAAGAAACTCGAGCTCTGAAGCATAGTGGCCAACAAGAGGGGCTTGATCAATGGGCCGATGAACGGGCGATCAAAAGGCCGATCAAGGGGCAGCTTGGAAATGAAGAAGAGCAGGCTATTTATAGCTGAGAGTTTGAATATAGCCGTTGGAGCTCTGAGCGAGGACAATGAGCTGGCACAAAGAGATTGGCGCGCAGCTGTCCTTTATAGCCGTTGGGGCTCTGATCAAAGATGATGACCTGGCACAATATGATTGGTGCGCAGGTGTTTTAGAGCCGTTGGAGACTGAGTATGAAGACCAAAATCAAAAGCTTCTTCTAGAAGGTTGACAGCTGTCTTCACTTGAGATATTTCTTTGAAGCGTGTCTCCACCAATGGTTTTGCTGAGTGTGCTTATTTTGTCTTTTGTGCACACCTCAGCATTTTAATAAGCGTGCATCTTCTAATCGTTTTCCAAGCTTTCTAGAATGTGAGATCAGGAGATGAGGAACTTGACCAAGGTTGTGTCCGCGCACAAAGGCATGCGCATTGCCGGCGCACATGGATTCAGCGCATGAGCAGCATGCGCACCATGCTTGGTCACAAAAGATCTCTTGAGAGTTTGGGAAATGAGATCTTGAAAACTGAGCAGGGTCAAGGGCTGCGCAAGATATCTATGCGCAGTAGCGACCTGCGCAGAGAACATCCTGCGCAGTGAAATGAATCTTGCTTAGGAAATCTTCGATCTTTAAAGCTTCAAGTCCTATAATCTAAGCCTATACTATAAAAAGGACTTAGCTAAAAAGTGAAGTTATAAACTTCTTTACATGAGGTCCTAAAGTCCATAAAAAATACTCATAGGTGATGGTATCAATTAATTCTAACAAATGTAGGAGGGTTAAGTGATAAGCATACCCAACATTGGCATCTACCTCTTCTCATGGGACAAAGAGAAAAGGGAAGGACATTGCGGTTGCAAGTAAAAAGAAGCTTAAGGGATCATCTCATGATCATAAAGAGGAATGCTTCTTTTGCAAGGACCTCACTCACATGAAGTACGACTGCCCTAAGTATCACGCTTGACGTGCTAAGAAAGGTATGTCATTTGGAATTATTTGTGATAAAGGCTAATTTGGTTTCATTTCCTACATATACATAGTGGTTGAATTATGTTACAACAACTCACATAATGAATGTCTATGTAGGATTGCCTGAAATACCGAAGTCCTGGAGAAGATGAAAGATTCATCTATATGGAAGCCGGGATCCGGTTGAAGTGAAAGGCATCGGGAATTTTGGTTATTATTAAAGTGCTTAGTGTTATTTGTATAAATAATACATTTGTTGTACCGTCATTTAGACGGAATTTGATATTTATCACACTATTAAACAAAAAAGGTTATTTTGTTCATCTTTTATAAATGTGATTTTTATTTTAAATTCCAAGGTTGTTGGTACTAGTACTTTGTCAAGTGTTCTTTATTTACTTGACCTTATTCAAACAATAAATGTGTCCCTTAAATAATGAAACCAAAACTAGAAAGCAAAAGTTATCAAGTAAAGTTTATATTTTATTAAAGCATAGGCATTTGGGTGATAATTTGGAAAATACTTTTGCATTAAATGCCTTAAAGTAAATTTACAAACATTATAGTATTCTCGAGAGCATCAAGTGTCTCAATGAACTAATGCATTCGGATATTTGTAGGCCATTAATTATTCCTTCATGGAAAAGGTCAACAATAGTTATTATGTTCAAAATGACTAACTCTTAGTTTGAATACATTTATTTGCTTCATAAAATATTGAGTTTGGACGTTGTAAAAGTCTTATAAAGACAAAGTTGGAAATCAACTTTGAAGACTATTAAGAACATTAGGGTCATTCATGATGGTGTATATATCTTTGGAATGATTGTTAAAAGGAACAACGTCTAAGTCCTTTTTACTCGCTATTTTGAAAGAGTGTGGGATTATCTCTCTCTACATTGAGCCGGGTACGCCTAGCATGAATATTGTAATAGAGACATATTGAAATCCTTAAGGATATGGTAATAAGTATGTTTTATACTTCTCTTACCTCACTCATTATGGGCGATACGTTAAAGCCGCAACCTTTATTCTCATTAAAGCTCCCTCTAAGGCTACTAATATAAACCCTTAATGATTTAAGGACGCGTTCCTTATTCGTCCTTAAATCATATTCATTTATGGGGTTGTCTAGCATAAGGATAGACTTTATAAGTCTACTAAGGGCAAGTTAGACGTAAGATTATTAGTAGTTATTCATGGGGTAAGCCGAGAGAACTAGGGGATATATAAATTTTACAACCCGAAAGTTAGAACGTTTTGAAAAACGAGAAATGCTAGGTTCTTTTAAGGATGTTGAATTTAGTGGGAGAATTTGGAGTAATATTTTGAATTTGAAAAGGAAGAGGAATTCATTTATATGGAATCCATTTATATACCACTTCCCATAGTTTCAATTGGATATCAAGTTTTGAACTTAACATTCAAGAAGAACATACAATTCAAAATAAATATGATTTCCCTATAAATATTGAACAACATGGAAATGTTGATCATAAGAAGGAAATTCAACAACCTCAAAATAAGATAGAACCGGTGCCCTTTGGAAGATCCAATAGAGTAAGAAGAAAGTGCAAATCCGGATAATTATGAAGTGTATATTGCCGAGAATAAAGGACACTTAGGTTTAGTGGGAGATGAGTCTCTCATTTTCCATGAAACCATTAATAGTTCTAATTCTCATATAGTAAATTAATGTCATAAATGAAGGGTTAAAATCTATAAGGATAACAACGTTTGGGATCTTGTCCCATTACCTAAAGATGTGAAACCTATTGGGATTAAATTAATCTTTATGACCAAAAGAATTCACAAGGTAATATGGAAAGATATAAAGCCCATCTAATTGTTAAAGATTTGACTCAAAAGAAAGACATTAATTATAAAGAAAGCATTTTTCCGGTATCTTCTAAAAATACTTTTAGATCATTATGGCACATATAGCATATTATGATCTTGAAGTTTATCAAATGGATATAAAGACAACTTTCCTTAATGGAGACATTGAGGAATATATGGTTGATTTGGATCAAACTAAGCAATTAGTTTGTGAATTTAAAGAAATCCATTTGTGGACTCAAGCAAGTTTCTCATCAATGGTACTTAATCAAGTTATTTTTATTTGGTTTTGAAAAGAATCTTGATTAAGATTGTGTATACCATAAGTTCAGTGGGAGTAAATTTATAATTTTGGTCTTATATATGGATGATGATTTTGTTTGCTAGTAATGATATGAACCTTATTAAGGAAACTAAGAAATTTCTTATTTGAAATGAAAGATCTTGGTAAGGCATCTTTGTATTAAGAATCCAAATTCACCGTGATCACTCACGAGATGTTTTAGGATTATCACAAAAGGACATATGGAAAGGTATTACAAAAGGTTTAGCATGCAAAAATGTAAACCACATGACACCCCTAATTTTAAAGGAGACATTCTTAGTCTCAAACAGTGTCCTAAAAGTAAATTTTGAATCCAAGTATATGGAAAATTCCCTCTTTACATCAGCAGTAGGAAGCTTAATGTATATGTATATCTTACATTTAATGTTGGGATGCTTGGTCAATACCAAAGCAATCCGGAAAGAACATTA
Source organism: Campanula takesimana (assembly GCA_026119855.1). Lineage (NCBI taxonomy): Eukaryota > Viridiplantae > Streptophyta > Magnoliopsida > Asterales > Campanulaceae > Campanula > Campanula takesimana. The sequence continues at coordinate 38,065 of JAOWBW010002305.1, forward strand.
AGTAGCAGCCAAAAGAATGATAGAAGTATTTACAAAATACTAAAGAACTACATGCCTATGTTTTGAAGTCGGACCATCTTGAGATCATTAGGTATTCCGACATTAGTTAAATATATGGCTGCATATGTTTTAATGGACTGTAATTTGTCAAAACAAGTGTCGAAAGACCAATTAAGAAATGACTATCAGGTAGCAGTTCTGTACTCTAACAAGAGTTTATGGATTTAGACATTAATTATCTTGTTATAAAGAAAAGAGTACAACATGAACGAAAGGGATACAACTTATAGAAACAAACTCTATTTAGAGGATCCATTTATGAAAGAGTTATCATCTCCAGTGTTTCACGAGCATGTTGCTCATATGGGTGTAACAACTTTTGATAACATTTAGTATAGTGGGAGTTTGTGTTGTTCTTTCATTAATTGTTCTATTATTTAAAGTTTTGATCTCATTTGGTTAAGTTGGACTAGTTGGAAGAATATGTATATATTCATTATGATTCCATGCTACACATCTATACTTTTGATCTATGTCATTTAGTTAGATTTGTATACGTGATTATTGTGGGTTTAGTTGCGAATCAATTACAACGACTGCCCCTTTAGTCCTATACTTGTATGGCTAATGGACGAGATTGTTATAAATGACAATAAAGTGCGCACATTAGGGTTGTCATTTGTGTTATATTCATGATTTAAAGGAAGGACTTTGTTTTGCAACCCAAGTGGGAGATTGTAAGGACATGGTTTGCAACACAAGTCATTTAGACTTCCATTTATAAAATTATGATTATAATGTTAATTTATAAAGTATAGTTGATAATAAAATGTGTATAATTCCTGGATATATAATTACCTAATTGTGATGGGCAAAAGGGTAATATAATATCACTAAGCTTCTTGAAAGGGTGTAGTCCCTAGGTGAAGTGACACAATGTTTCCTATTTAAAGGCCCTTCCATCAAGCCTAGAAACAACTATTCATTCTTGTTATCTCTCTTAAATTCTCTTCACATTATTGAAGTACTTGAGAGATTAAGAAGTCACTATTACTTAGAAGATCTTCATTCCCTACTTCTTCTTCTTCATCTTATTTCTCCCTACATCATCCATGGATTCAACAGGTATATATTTTATCGCTTCTGCTTCATCTCTTCCTCAATCCTATTCTAAAGTGAGTGTGGCATTCAGGGATTAAAATTGTTTCAACACCGGCTTCGACCCAATGAGAGGCGGCCGTGTGTCCTTGCCGGGTCCCCCATTTTTTTCTTCAACCAGGTTGAAAACATTCAACCCCTCCCTTTCAACCCCCTCCTCTCAACCCCTTATTGCACCCACTCAACCAGATATTCATATCTTCAAACCATCTCCATTGCAAACCCAGTTCTTCATCAAAGCTTCAAGCCTAACAACCATTCATACTTAGCCTTTACACCGAAAAAATTCTATTTGCTCAACCATCATTTAGATACTTAGAGCATTTGATTTCTTTTCACACACACACCCGATTTATATGATCACATAGATTATATACTTCGAAAACAACGGTTGTTATTATAGCTTAGGTTAGACTTATTGTTTAGAGTTTAGATTCATGTTGTAAAACCTCCTCTAAATTAATACAAGTCTTATAGCTATTAGAAAATCCTAGACTAACCATCTAGGTAGAGGACGTAGTTCATTTAAGAATGAACCTCTTCAATTTGTGTGTTTAATCTTTATTTTCTGTCTTGATATTTATCTTTCTTGTTTGTGGTCCTGAACTTGCTTCCATACACGAAATGACTTGAAAGATGAATTGTGTTTTCCTTTAAACTTTAAGTTTAACTATTCTGTTGCATCATAGTGTTTTCTCAACCCGAGTCAAACCTCCCAACTCTTTAACTAACATATTTGGCCAAACCGCAAACTCCGCTGTGCATTTTATCAGTTCGGTTCTTGTGCTTTGAACCGCAGTTGGCCAAACTGATAAGTACTCGGTTGATTTTAAGGGTATTTTCGAAAAAGTTTCGGACCGCTATTCACCCCCCCTCTAGCGGTTCTATACCCTTGTTGCCCTCTGGGACCAACAAGTGGTATCAGAGCTTATCCACCAAACTTGTTTTTACAAGCTTAACCGCATGGGTGCTGATCCAATGGCAAACACAAACACCCATATGATGCAAACATCCAATTCGAATCACTTACCGATTCTGGATGAAGATAGTTTTATCTTTTGGAAAGATAGGATGATGAAACACATGATTTCATGTGATCGTAGACTGTGGACCGCGGTTACTGATGGACCATATGTTCCTATGAAAGCTAATCCACGCGCAGGAACCGCAGGAGAAGAAGCTGAAGTTAAGAAATTAGAAAGTGAATGGACTGATGCAGACCGCATCAATGTGGATTTTGATGGAAGAGCTATGTCCATGCTAGTGTCAACTATTGACCTGAGGACTCATTCTAAGGTGCTTCACTGCCAAACCGCAAAGGCTACCTGGGATGCTATAGTTGACTTTCTGGAAGGAGATTCAGATACCAAGAAAAACCGCCTCTATCAACAGAGAAGACTCTTTGACTATTTTGTTAAAGATCCTAAGGAATCTCTTAGACAATGCTATGAAAGGTTTATTGATATTGTTAATGTTTGTTTTTCTCTTGGACATGTCTATTCTAATACAGATTTGAACATGAGATTCATGCAAGCACTTGGTAGCAAATGGCTGATCAAAACTACCAACATTGAAGACAACAAGGACTTGGAAGCTCTTGATCTTCGACACTTGTATGCCATGCTGAAGGTTTTTGAATTTAAGCTTGAAGAGGTTCATGAAACCGAAAGCAGATTTAAGACCCTCTCTCTAGCTGCTTTCAACAATACCTCATCTCCTGTCTACAATCCAGACCATCATCAAACCGCTCCTCACCTTCACTTGCAAACCGCTCCTCCTGACCAAAATGTTCCTAGATATAATCCTCAAACAGGATCTTCTGAATATTACCAACAGTCTCAACAATCCTATCCTCAATCACATCAACCATATCCTCAATCTTATCAATCTTATCAGCAGTCTCATCAATCCTACACTCCTCCTCAAAGTTCTTATGCTCAGAGTGTAGGATCACAATCCTCAAGTTCTACTCAAGTTGATTTTGATGAAATGGATGATGAAGAATTTGCTTTGTATGTGAAGAGATACACCAAGTTCAGGAAAAATAATAGATCCCAATTTCCATCCAAAGGCCCAGCAAAGTTTGTCCCTCCAACCAGATTCAACAAAACTGCAGATCCCAAGACAAGGGAAGACTTGGTTTGTTATAACTGCAGACAGCCAGGTCACTTTGCGTCAAGTTATCCCAAACCGCGATATGAAGCCGCGCCAGCAAAGAAACCATTCAACAAGAAATTCGTGAAAAGAAGAGGAATGGTAGCTGACCAAGGAAATCAACCGCTGACATGGATGGGTTCAGACTCAGATGAAAGTGATGATGAAAAAACTGCTAATCTCTGTCTCATGGGATTTGAAGAAAGAATTGAAATTGACGAAAGCCTTCCACTGCCAAAACAACAAATGAAGTCAGTTTCACCTAAGACTCCTGAGGCTAGATCAAGCAGAGCTCCTACAACACCAAACTACACTCCCGAGGTTCAAGCAGACCAAAGTCATGATGATCAGGTACTAGAACGTGCAAATATTATATGTCAACAACACACTGTACTTAAAAAGGCATATAAACTAATGTCTGCGGAACTTGAAGAATCCCAACGTGTATGTAAATCCCACAAGGAGGAAATTGAAATTCTCAAGCTCCAAATTGCTGGGATATCTACTATTGTGGATGAAAACCGCTATCTGAAGTACAGAACCGAGGTACTTCTCACCCAAATCCATGATCTTACCGTACAAAGGGATGACCTCCAAAAAGTGACCGATGTATGGACTAAGTCTGGTGTCACCGTGGAACAAATCCTAAATTCACAAATTCCTACTTCGGATAAAAGTGGATTGGGGTTTAAAACCGATGATGGGTGTAAGTGTCCTTGTCTCTGTGCCGAAGGTGGTGTGAAACCTACTGAACAAACCAAAGAAATTCCTAAGGTTAATCATGCTGGTAAAAAGGGCTCAAAACAAGAAATTAATTAAAGGCAAAATTATTTCTTTGAGTACCCTAAAAACCAGACTGGGAGAGATTCAAAGTGGAAAGAAAATCCATAGCGGCTGAAGCAACCAAGGAAGTATTGAGTGATGAAACCGCTCCTAGGACCCAAGGAATAAGGGGGACCAAAACCTTTCATGTTTATTTTTCAGATTTCATGTTTTATGGCTGGAACCGCTAAGAAGAAGAAGGATCTCTGGTATTTGGATAGTGGATGCTCACGACACATGACTGGAGATTCCGAACTACTCTGCAGTTTCATCCAAATGAAAGGTCCCCCAGTAGTGTTTGGTAACAACAAGAAAGGAGAAACAGTAGGATATGGAGCAATCAAACGAGGAAAGGTGACTATTGAAAATGTGTCACTAGTAGAAGGACTCAAGCATAACCTTCTCTCCATATCTCAGTTTTGTGACAAAGGAATGAACTGCATCTTCACATCAACTAGCTGTTATATCAAAGATGCTTCCTCTGAAGTCACTCTACTGACTGGCAACAGAACAGGTGATGTTTATATGATAGATTTAAGCAATATTGTTTCTATTGCTGACCTCTGTTTTGTAGCCAAAAATATAAGTGAAAGCAGCTGGTTATGGCATAAGCGACTCAGTCACTTGAACTTCAAGTATCTAGCAAAACTGCACGGGGATGGTCTAGTAAAAGGACTACCCAAAGTGGCTGACCATCATGATGAAAAGTGTAAAGCATGCCAGCTTGGAAAGCAGCCCAAACAGTCATTTCTTAGTAAAACCGCACCTTCAGCGAACCGCTGTTTGCAACTGCTGCACATGGATTTATTTGGACCTGTCCCAACCGCCAGTATTGGAGGAAACCGCTATACACTTGTGGTGGTTGATGATTATTCAAGATATACTTGGGTGGAAATGATGGCCTCTAAAGATGATACTTATGGCATCGTAACCGCTCTCTTTAGACAGCTCCAAACTCAGAAATTGGATGACATTGTTGCCGTGCGTTCAGATAATGGAACTGAATTTACAAACAATGGTGTTGCCCAATATTGTGATGATCATGGAATTGATCATAACTTCTCTGCCGCTGGGGTTCCACAACAGAATGGAGTTGTAGAAAGAAAGAACAGGACTTTGATTGAAGCCGGGAAGACAATGATTGCAGAAGCAAAGCTTCCCAAATACTTCTGGGCCGAAGCCGTCAATACCGCATGTTTCACCCAGAACCGCTCCCTAATCATCAAAGTTCACAACAAGACTCCTTATGAATTGTGGCGAGGCAGATCACCCAACATTGCCTTCTTCAAAATATTTGGATGCAAGTGCTACATTTTGTACAATGGCAAAGAGCATCGAGGTAAATTTGATGCTAAGGCCGATGAAGGTATTTTTGTTGGTTATTCAAAACACTCCAAAGCTTTTCGTTGTTTCAATAAGACATCTTTAAAAATTGTAGAATCAGTCCATGTTACATTTGATGAACATAATCTTCTTGAGCCACATATGGCTCCAAATGTTGCTGATGATTTTAGTGGTTTTGAGACAGGTACATCTTACCCTAATCATGCAACCGCAAATGACCAACCTACTCAAACCGCTCCATCAGGTTCTTCAGCCGCTCCAAATCAAACCAAAGGTTTTGCTGTAGAACCGCATTCTACTGATCCAATTCAAACCGTTGATCCAGTTCCAAACATCACCTTCAATGAAGATTTCAATGAATATCAAGAAGAGCCTCCTCTGGAAAATCTTCAAGAAATAGTGGTTCATGATGACCTCCCTCCAGAAATCAATGAACATAGAGACCATCCAACAACTATTGTTATAGGTCCTATCAGTTCTGGCGTTCAGACAAGAGGAAGCTTAACTCATAGGGATAACCACAGTTTGTTCTCAACCGCACTGTTATCTCAGATGGAACCGAAGAAGGTAGATGAAGCTCTAAGTGATCCAAGTTGGGTAGCTGCAATGCAAGAAGAGCTCAATCAGTTTGAAAGATGCAGAGTTTGGACTCTAGTTCCAAGCCCAGAGATCACACTGTAATTGGAACAAAATGGGTATACAGAAATAAGATGGATGAAAATGGTACTATTACAAGAAACAAAGCAAGGTTGGTTGCTCAAGGTTATAGGCAAGAAGAAGGGATTGATTATGATGAAACCTTTGCACCTGTAGCCAGACTTGAAGCCATTAGATTGTTCCTGGCCTATACCTCCTTCAAGAAATTCAAGTTATATCAAATGGATGTGAAGAGTGCATTTCTGAATGGTGAACTACAAGAAGAAGTTTATGTAGCTCAACCGCCAGGATTTGAAGACAACAAATATCCCAATCATGTCTTCAAGCTCAAGAAGGCCCTGTATGGACTCAAACAAGCTCCAAGAGCATGGTATGACACTCTATCTAAATTTCTTATTGAACAAGGCTTCTCTAGAGGTAAAATTGATACAACCCTATTTATTGCTAAACACAAAGGTCATTCATTATTAGTTCAAATATATGTTGATGATATTATTTTCGGTTCTACTAATGAGACTATGTGTGTTAAGTTTGAGAAGCTTATGAAAGGTAAATTTGAGATGAGTATGATGGGAGAATTGACATTCTTTCTTGGACTCCAAATCAAGCAATGTCATGATGGAATCTTTATCAACCAAGCCAAATATACCAAAGATTTGATCAAGAAATTTGGGCTTGAAACCGCTAAGCCAGTTGATACCCCAATGCAAAAGGCCTGCAGTTTGGATCAAGATGAACGAGGTAAGAAAGTTGATCAGACTCTCTACCGAGGTATGATTGGTTCTTTACTTTACTTAACTGCTAGTAGGCCGGATATCATGTTCAGTGTTTGTGTTTGTGCTAGATTTCAAGCTGACCCTAGAGAATCTCATCTTATTGCTGTTAAAAGAATTATTAGATACTTATGTGGATCTGTTAACCTCGGACTATGGTACTCCAAAGAATCTTCATTTGATCTATTAGGTTATTCAGATGCTGACTTTGCAGCATGTAAGATAAGCAGAAAGAGCACAAGTGGTACTTGTCAGTTCCTTGGAACCCGGCTTGTATCATGGTCCAGCAAGAAACAAGCATCGGTTTCAGTCTCAACCGCTGAAGCTGAATATATTGCGGCTGGAAGTTGTTGCTCTCAAATTCTCTGGATGAAACAGCAGTTGGAAGACTATGAAGTATTTGAAAAGAACTGCCCTATCTACTGTGATAGTACTGCAGCAATATCAATCTCCAACAATCCAGTACAACACTAAAAAACCAAGCACATTGACATAAGATATCATTTCCTTAAAGATCATGTTGAAAAGAAGAACATTTTTCTAGCAAAGGTGGGAACCGACGATCAAATTGCAGATATTCTCACCAAACCGCTCGAAAATTCTAGGTTCTTTCATTTACGAGGAGAAATGGGTATGCTGGAACTTACTTAATATAATTCATGCCTATTTATTCTTGTTCTAATAATTTTTGTTAAGTATTTTGGCTCTATTAAGAAAATGCAAATAGTTTGCGGTTCAATAGACAAAACCGCAACAAGATGGTTCGGCTAAAGATTTCATTCAAACCGAAGAGTCAAGTAGAACAATTTCAGTTTTGTCCAAACCGAACTGTCAAAGCAAGGTTTCGGTTTTTATACTAAAACCGAAGATAGATCTGGAAGATATCGGTTTCACCTAAACCGATAATGAGGAAAAGGTAAGTCGGTTTACGCAAAACCGCTCAGGTATGAAATTGCATTTTAGTCCTTACTTTATGTCACTTCATTCATTAAGGACCTTTTTGCAATTATCTCTGCCGCATTGAATGCGAATCGACAGGTACACTGACGGTTGAGTTTCCTTCAGCCGTCATGCCCGCTCCACTACCCGAGGTGGTTAATTGAGTATAAAAGACAAACCATTTTTCAATTTATCTTTTTACCTTCTTACTCTTTTTAGCAAAAACCCCTTCTCTCTCCTCTGTACGCATTCATCTCTCTCTCTCTGTTCTCACTCAAATTCTCTTACTTAAACAAAATTTTTAATGGCACCAAAGAAATCAATTGATCTTGCTTCTTCTTCTACATCGTCCAAACCATCGAAGCCTGATATGGTATGAAATTCTGAACCCTAACTCAGTATACTTCTTTTATCCGCCATTGTTGAAGCTTAAAAGCTTGTTCATCTTCCTTTGATCATTTTATGCTTTTTCTTCAATTTCTTGGTTGGTTTGTTCTCGCATTTACTTATATACACTGTTTGTTTACTTTGTTTTAAGATTTATGTTCAATTTTGAGCAAAATCAATTTTGGGGTTATTTGGTGTTCTTGCGAAATTTTGCAGATTCTGGGTTCATGTGTTGTTATTTGTTTTAGTTTATTTAGAACTTTGTTAGAATCTGCCCTTTGTGATCATTTTGATATAATTTTTTTACGTTTTGGTTAAGATTTTGTTTTGCATACTCATACTCTGTTCTTCGTGTTCTTCATGCATTCAAACTCTTTTCAAAATTTTCTTCTTTGATTCGTTTTGCCTTCACTGATCATTCATTCTTTGTTTTTACATTTTTACCCTTACTCTCCTTGAACCGCATGTTTTCATTGTTAGGATTCCTTGTTATAGTTTGTAGTACTTAATCAAACCGCGGTTTGCTTAAGGATTCAAACTATCATTCTTTAAATTATTTCTAACTAAGAATATCTTTCAGGATCCCTCAAACTTTGTTCCCGGCTCTAGGATTCTTGAGGGTGAACTTAAACAAGATGCAGTGGGAAGGAAGGTCCTCACACTGCTGAATGATGCAAAATTGCTACCTCTGTTTCTTATGGATGAACCGCAGTTTGTTACTATTATCTGCGCCGAATTCTTTGAGAATGGGATCTCCACGAAGGCTGAATTACTAGATGTAAGAGGAGAACCGATAAGGGATCTGGAATCCGGTGAAATAAAATTTGAAGATGCTATCAAGTCCACCGTCTGTGGCAAAGAAGTGATCCTAACCGCTTCCAAGATTGCAGTTCTAGCTGGTCTTGAGAACTCTGGAGTTATGGGATAAAACCGGAACTTCTAAGCAATACTACAATGGAGCTGATTGGAGTTAACTCTTTCTCCACCAAGAATTCCTCCAAAAAGGACTTTGGAGAGGTGATGGCTCATCTTTGTGAATTGGTAGATTCTGGAGTCATGTGCAAGAATGGAAACCACAACAATTTTACAAGTGAACATTATGCTTACTGTGTGGCCATTCTTAAAGGGAAGAAACTGCACTGGCCCAAGGTTGTGATGAAGGAGATTATAAATGCTCTAAACCGCCTCCATGCTGCTAAAGCCGCTGGAAAATCCAAGGTCAGAACTCATTGCAGGTTGCTGACAAAGTTCTTGCATCAAGATACTGCCATTTTCAAGTTCTCGGCTGAAAACAAGGACTATTGGTTGGATCCAAGTGAAAAATCTATCTTTGGATTGTCAAGACTTGATACCTTCAGAACAACTTTTGGATGGCGGTATGCTCAAACAGTTTGGAATGAGGGCCCTCTTCCTGAAGCCGAACGTGGCCCATTTCCTGAGGCTCGGCTCAACAAATCAGGGAAACCGTATGCTGGTGCCATTGCTGATCAGGCCCATGCTACGATGCTAAGAAATGAAGGTCAAACTGCCACTCTAAACCGACTGGGGTTAAGTCATTTAGCTCAAACTGCGGTACAGGCTGAGGGGGAGTCTGCGGTTGAGGGGGAGCCTGCAGTTCGATCTATACCTGCGGCTCGTCCCAAGGAAACCGCTGCTCCAAGGAAAAGAAAGGGAACTGCTCAAATCCCTTCAGTTATTACAAAAGCAAACCTATCCAAACCGCCTCCTAAACCCTTATCCAAACCGACATCAAAACCTTCATCTTCTTCAACCTCTTTTCCCCCCATCAGACTATCTCCTACTCTTTCAAAACTATCACTTCTAAACCCTCTATTCCCAAACCTCAAGTTAAACCTCTCTCTCCAGTACATCAAAATGTGGAGAAATCCTTTAATTTTGCTATGGATGCCGCCTCTCTTAAAGCCGCCAAGGCTAAATCCATTCCTGAACTTACCCCTTCACCTCATCTTTTCCTTCCTATCCCTTCTCCTCCTAAACCTTCCACTTCTAAACCGCCCTCTGTTCAATTCTCTGAAGAACAGTTGGCTGAAATTTTCAAAGCCTTCCCAAACCTCAAACCCTCCTCCCAAACCGATCCTGAGCAGACCGAAGTGTCTGAGGATGCGGTTCTAGTTGAACAAACCGCTGTATCTACCATTATGGTTCAGCCTGAGCAAACCGATGAGTTTGAGGCTGCAGCATTGCCTGAGCAGACTGATATGTCTGAGGCACTTGGTGAACCTGAGCAAGATGTTGAAGTTCTTGAGGTTCAACCGCCAAAGAAGAAGAGAAAGTTGGTGAAGAAAAGTGATTATGTGGAGCATTGGCAGTCAAGGCCACCAGGAGCTATTGACTTCAGTGAGGCTGACTACAAAAGGGATCACTCACCACTTGAAGAGCTTTTGCAAGAGAGCTAAGAGAAAGAGCTGAGATGAGGAAGGCAGGTATTGACCCAATGATGGTTGAGGTCTCTCCTCCTTCACTTAAAAGGAAGTTGGACTTTGATTCACCAGAACATACTCCATCTTCATCTCCTGATTTACCTTATGCTCCAACTCCGGTTTTGCCATCTACTTCTTTGTCGGTTCAACCACTGTCTTTTCCTTCAGTTCAACCGCTGGCTATTACTAAAGCTCAACCTCTCTCTCAGCCGCCAGTTCAGCTATCTCCACAGACATCGGTTTCATTCATTAAACCAAGACAAAGAAACGAAAGAATGCTGCTGACTTAGCAAAATATTTGAAGCGGTTCAAGACTGAAACCTCTAGGGAAAGAAGGGCTGGAGCCCATGCTCGTGCCGCCGCCAAAGCCGAAGCTAGATTCTTGAAGGCTGGCCGCCCTAACCCTTTTGCTATCTTTCCCAAGGATGAGATGGAAGCCGCAGTTGAAAACTTAATTCTTTCAGTTGCAGACAAAGTGATGAGTGAGATTGCCGATCAGGTACTCATGGATCCCACTCTTGCTAGTCAATTCTTTCTAAAGTTAACTGCTAGATCCTATCCTCCTATGTTGAATTGGAGATTTGTGCCTTCCCCTTCCATTCTTCTAAATGATGATTATTTGAGATTTCCTCTTCTTCCTCCTTCACCTCCTCAAACTGCTATTATCCCTGTTCGTTCTTTTCTTCACTTTGATCCCATTGAGCTTGAAACCGCCCTTAGGATCTCTATGGGTGAAACTTTAGAAGAGGCACACATTCTGTTGAAAGGTAAAGCCAAAATGCCTTCTTCATCCCATCCTTCTGATGATGCCATCCAAATTTCTGATGATGACAATTCCAGTGATGAGCACATCCATAACTATACTCCTTCTGATGAACCGCCCTCTTCAATTCCTTCCTATCCTATTCTACCTCTTCATGCTACAACCGCAGATTTAATAGATGCAGTTCGAAATATTCAAGTTCATCAGCAAACCGCCACTTCTCGGTTTGACACTCATCTCCTCACTATTCAATCTGATCTTGATGCCATTAAGGGGGAGAGAGTGAATGCGAGATTTGATGATAGGTCAAGCCAACAACAGCTAGATGAGAGACTGAACTTAATCTTGGAAAATCAACTGGCCCTTCAAGATCTTGTCAGAACCAACAATGATCTTTGCAACTTAAAGTTTCAAGCCGTTGATGCATCACTTCAATCTGTTGTTGAGAAACTTGACATTCTGGCTCAGCATGCACTTGATTCTTCAGAACTTATCCTGCATAGAACCGGGAAACTTGTCAAGCAAGCCGCTGCAATTGAATCAAAGATTGATGAACCAACTGAATTTCGGCTTCGTGCAGCTGACTTTGTTTTTGAAGCCACCCGTGGATCCGGTTCTAGAAATGTTGATCAAACCGCCCATGATGTTGATGTTGCAGAAGAACAAGCTGCTCAAGATGCTCAAACCGTTCAGAACCAAACCGCAGATGATGCTGCTGCTGCAAGGGGTTCTGTTGCAGATGAAGTAGATTAGATTTCTTTTCTTAGTCTTTCTTTTTTTTGTCTCCTGTAATTCATACATTGTAAGTTACTATCCTTCATGATTGAATTATAATGAGAATGACTGCATAGCATTCTGTTTCCAAAACTTTGTTTATTCAAACTGCTTGTTTGTGAAACAATGCTTGTATTTCTTAAAACCTCATGCACTACATTCATCATGAAAATACTTTTTAGTGCATTATGTTTTAAACATTCAGTTTAAACATGCATTTCTGATCCTCAAAATCATATCATCTTTTATGCATCTGAATGTATTTCTTTTCTATCTTTTCCTCATTTCCTTTGTTTTTGATAGATTAGAAATCTATGATCTAGCATAGTGTGTGCATTGACTTGGGACATGCAATTTCATGAAATTTATTTCTGACATGTTCTTACCAAGTACAATGTTTTGCTATTATCATAGTGTGGTAATGGCATCAATCAAATAGGGGGAGATTGTTAGGATTCATTGTTGGTTCACCCACCTTAATTTGATTGATCCATGCCACGTGTCTTTTTATGGACTTTAGGACCGCATGTAATGAAGTTATACTTCAATTTTTAGATAAGTCCATTTCTAGATTTTTGATTGTCTAGGCTGAGTATAGTTCGGTTGTATCATTAGCGGTTTAGTGCTTCAAGCCGTCATCTTGAGACCGCCAGCATGGAACCCTTAATTTTTCATCAAACTGCAGTCTGCATGTTTGATGAAACCGCTCATCAAGATCATTCTTCAAACCGCCCCTATGCTTGGTGAAACCGAAGAGCAGTTATTGAAGAATTAAAGAGATGTCATTTATTCCTTAGACAAACATTCCCTTTTTGACCATAAAAGGATGTAGTTATGTCATGTCAAAATAACTCTAAGTTAACTTGGAGTTTCTGCAAGGAATGTCGGTTTGTCCATCAGTTTGAATTGTTTACCGTTAGTCCTTTCTGCAACAAAGGACAATTGTCAGGTAGTGGTGCAACAACTACCTAGGACTACAAGACAAAACCAAGGACGAAAATGACAGCTCAACCAATGGGATTTCGACAGCACTGTACCCTTCAGATTTGATTCAAATCTATACCCAACGGTCACAAGGGTGCTCTGCCTATAAATAACCTTCATTATTCAACAATGAAGGTTGCTGAGCTTCAAGAGATTCATTCCCAAGCATTCAAGTTTGCTTTGAAGATTTAAACCCAGATATTCATATCTTCAAACCATCTCCATTGCAAACCCAGTTCTTCATCAAAGTTTCAAGCCTAACAACCATTCATACTTAGCCTTTACACCGAAAGAATTCTATTTGCTCAACCATCATTTAGATACTTAGAACATTTGATTTCTTTTCACACACACACCCGATTTATATGATCACATAGATTATATACTTCGAAAACACCGGTTGTTATTATAGCTTAGGTTAGACTTATTGTTTAGAGTTTAGATTCATCTTGTAAAACCTCCTCTAAATTAATACAAGTCTTATAGCTATTAGAAAATCCTAGACTAACCATCTAGGTAGAGGACGTAGTTCATTTAAGAACGAACCTCTTCAATTTGTGTGTTTAATCTTTATTTTCTGTCTTGATATTTATCTTTCTTGTTTGTGGTCTTGAACTTGCTTCCATACACGAAATGACTTGAAAGATGAATTGTGTTTTCCTTTAAACTTTAAGTTTAACTATTCTGTTGCATCATAGTGTTTTCTCAACCCGAGTCAAACATCCCAACTCTTTAACTAACATATTTGGCCAAAACCGCAAACTCCGCTGTGCATTTTATCAGTTCGGTTCTTGTGCTTTGAACCGCAGTTGGCCAAACTGATAAGTACTCGGTTGATTTTAAGGGTATTTTCGAAAAAGTTTCGGACCGCTATTCACCCCCCCTCTAGCGGTTCTATACCCTTGTTGCCCTCTGGGAACAACACCCCTCCCACCCACGAACCCACGACTAGCAGCACCAGGACTCCAGGAGGGCCTTGACAACCCCAGCTCCCCAACGCCTCTCTCTCTCTCTCTTCTTTTTTCCCCTCAAAATTTTAAAATGCTACATTTTAAAATCTAGAAATCGAAAAAAAAATCCGAAACCACTGTTTTAATCGTGTCGTCGAGACGAATCAAACAAATATACTCAACACGTAATTTAAATTTTAGAAATAAAAATTTCATTTTTCACTTGTAAAAATTTGAGAAAAATTATTTTTCATTTCTCAATTAATTTCACAATTTTAAAAAATAAAATTTTCATTTTTCACTTGTAAAATCATTTTCAATTGTAAAATATTTTTTCAACTGATTTCTCAGTTGTGTAATTTCACACTTGTCTTTTTTTTTTTTTAAGTTTTCATTTATAAAAACTGATAAATTCATTTTTCAATTTTTCACAATCATTATAATAACTGAGACATTCATTTCACAGTTGTTCACACATGAATTTGAATATAATAACTGAGACATTCATTTAACAGTTATTCATAATTGAATTAAAACTGATAAAACCACCTCTCATTTTTCCCAATTGATGACTCAATTTATCGGTTTAATTATATAATAAATGAGACATTCATTTCTCAGTTATTCACATATGAATTTGAGTACAAGAACTGGTACATTCATTTCTCAGTTATCAATTTTTATCTGTTGGTAATATAATAATAAATGAGATATTCATTTCTCAGTTATTCACACACGAGTTTAATATAAGAACTGGTAAATTTATTTCTCAGTTGTTAACATATGAGGTGAGTGTAACAACTAAAAAATTCATCGCACAGTTTCTATAAAGAATACTCATTTTTCGGAACTATGTGTTGTCAAATGCTCTTTAAATAATTGTGAAATAAATTTATCTCATTTTTTTAATTAAAAATGAGTAATTGTTCAATTGTGAAGAATTAATACTCCTAACCCCCACCCCCTTAAAAAAAAAAAAAAAAAAAAAAAACAACAACAGCAAATGCGAGGTTGTAGTGTTAAATATATAATAGTCTACTATTTGAACAAATAAGAAGCTTGGCATAGTGGTTAGGAGTCTTAGCCAAGACTAAGAGGTCTTAGGTTCAAACCCTCCCAAGAGCAAATAATTTTTATTAATAATACTTGGGGTTGCAGTGGGTGAGTTCCGGCGGTGGTTGGTCGGAGAACTGCCGGTGGTCTTTCGGCGGTGGTTGGTCGGAGAACTGCCGGTGGTCCTACGACGGCGGCGGCGGGTGGAGGTCCTGCGGCGGCGGTTGGTCGGAGGTCTGGCGGCTGCGGTTGGAGGTCCGGCGGCGGCGGGTGGAGGTTCGGTGGTGGCGGCGGTTGGTCGGAGAACTGATGGTGGTCCTACGACGGCGGCGGCAGGTGGAGGTCCGGCGGCGGCCGTTGGTCGGAGGTCCGGCGGCTGCGGTTGGAGGTCCGGTGGTGGCGGCTGGTGGCGGTGGGTGGCAGCTGTCGGTCAAAAATGGTCAATGGTTAAAAGTGTAATAGGATTTTATATAGGCTGGGGGTATTTTTGCCATTTAAAAAGGGTGAGAGATTTATTGGTAAAATTGATTTCAACCCAAGGACCCTAAGGTAGATTATGAAATGTTGTGGTTTTATTGGCAAATACCATCTTCCCCAATGGACTTATTGGAAAAAATCCCAATATTAATATCAAAAATTGCAAGAAATAAATAGCATGAGATTCTTATACTGAAAATAAATAGGAAAACTATAACAGCCACATAAAATAAATTACTAATAAGAAAATTTGGAACATTAAAAATATATCCTTTGTTTAGTCATGTTTTTGGACCAAAAAATAAGGGATTTGGAATCGTTGCTTCCTCTCCTGTTGATATGTTGCAGTAGTTGTGGAATATGTGCCCCTTCCCCTTGCTTAAATCAAGGGATGAGGTTGGTCGGGCTCATATATATGACCACATTAAATCGAATCTTATTCTGATCATTAAAAATTACTCCTTCCGGTCCAAAATAACTGTCGTTTTTTGACTTTTCACAAAGATTAAGAAATGCAATTATTAAGACATATTAATGGTGAAAGTTTCATGCTTACCCTTATTTATTGTTCAACTTTCTTAAATTATTACATTCACTAAGTCAATTAATAAAGTAAAACAACTTCCAATGCAAGGGTAAATAAGGAATTTTAATTGTTTTGACTCAAAAGTAACAATTATTTTGAACAAAAAAAATTTCTCAAAAGCGACAGATATTTTGAACCGGAGGGAGTAACAAATAGGAGACGTGAGATTCATCCCCACCTTTTATTGCAATGGAGCATAAGAGTTTGGAGCAACGATCAATTTTCCTACAATTATGGTAGGTTGTCGTAATAAATAGTAAGAAGGGGATGTTTGACGTATGCTTCCGGGGTTCAAAACCAAGCTATACCACACTACTGCAATAGTATGTAGGTTGTATCCCGCCTCCATTAAATATTCGGTTGTCCTAATGCTCATCGATGATGTAGCTAACACATCATTAGTAAAACACGTAAATTTGTGTTTTTTATTTACATTTACTCTTTTCTGTTTGTCTTTCATAATAATCCGGTATAGCATTTTTTTTTTTTTAAATTCAAATTTAATTCATATTTGAACTCAATACATAATTATCAGCAGAAGCACCTAGGAAACAAATCCTAGGGAGAGAAAAACTTCTCTCTAACTTTGGGGGAGGGGGGATCGAACCCATGACCTCCGGTATAGCATTGTTAAACAAAGCAACGAGAGAAAGATGTGGCTAGGGAAGGAAGAAGTTTGGAATTAAGCAGTTAATTAGGACTATGAATTCTCTGATATGTTAGTTGAAATTGACTCGCTCTCCGCGGCCAACTTGACCCGTGGCGGTGGAGCTACCAGTCAAGATCACGACCACCCCTTTATTACAAGTTGTTTATTTTCAACCTTTGGCCCATTACTTGAATGCGGTTCCTTATCTCAATAAATAGATTGCATAATATTACACGCACCCCTTTAATTTTTTTTTCAATTTTTTTCAAGTACCCCAAATTTATGTTTCAAAATAGAAATGATATACTACCTCTGTCCCTAAATGAGTGTCCAAATTTCATTTTAAGGGACACGGAAAATCTCAACTTTTTGAACAATTTGGTAACAACGATTCATATATAATCTTGTAATCTCATTTCCAAACCTTTAGTTTTGCACGTATAAAGAAACAGGTGAAAAAAATTTCGAAAAAAAATGTCTAGGGAGAAAGTTATGTTAAAAAAAGACACTCATTTAGGGACAAAGATTTTTTGAAAATGGACACTCATTTAGGGACACAGGGAGTACTAATTATGTCCTAGAGTAAGTGTCCACCGATCCATATGCAACGATATTAAAAAATTGTGGAAGTGATGTAAGTGTTGTGAGTATGAAAAGTGAGGCAGCAGAGAGAATGTGGGTAGAGAATAGTAAGTTGATTGGTGTTGTGAGTGTCAAAGTAAAGTAGGAGAGAGAATGAGTAAAAGGAATAGTAAATATTTTTTATCATTTTAGGAAGTCAAGACTTACTCTGGGACAGACTAAAAAGAAAAAGTAGACATTTACTATGGGACGGAGAATGTACATTATTCCTATAAGGAATATTATATATTCCAAAGTATATTCTGTAAATATCTTTTAGATATTACTAACCTAGATATTGTGTATATCAATAGGAGATTCAAAACTTGTAACCCAAGATAGATTAGATCTAGAATGTTCTTGTAAACACTATAAATATGTAACCTATTATCATTAATAAATTGAGTCTTTCATATCAAACTTTCTCTACCATGTATGAATTGACTTCGTCTTTCTCTCCTAAATCATAATATGGTATCAGAGCAAAAAGATCCATATAGGACTTCTCCACCAAAACCCTAGCGGCAAAACCCTAGCCGCCCCATCCCACCATCTTCCGCCACCCACCTATAAAACCCTAGCGGCAAACCCTAGCCGCCCCACCCTATATCCACCATCACCCACCTTCACCATATACTTCCGCCACCACCTTCAAAAGCTCACCCTCATCTCCTTCATAAACATCTTCGGCAAAACCCTACCAAGCCGAAACCCTAATACCGAACCCAACCTTTTGTGGTAAACCCTAGCCACCTCACACCACCTCCACCATAACCCACCATCACCTCCACTTATGTCCGCAACCTTCATCTCCCACCAAAACCCCTCACCCTTGCCAAAACCTTCACGGCAAAAACAGCCCCAACAAAAACTCAGAAACTGCAGCAGATTAACCCAGAAAAACCACCTGCCGAGAGACCTGGAAATCCAGATCGACACCAGTAGGATCTAAGCCCCATCTCTTAGCAAAATCCAGGCGAAGAAATCACCCCGATTGGACCACAAACGAAGCGGGAATCGCCATTTCAAAACTGTTGCGCTGAAACAACCTTACATACGGGATTCTTCCCCTTTTTCACTGTTCATGTTTATGACAAATACCCTCCTTGTCGAAACCCTAGAGGCAAACCCTCCTAGCCTCACCATGACAACCCACCACCACATACCACCCTCGGGTAACCCCTCCCCTTTACTAGCCGAAACCCTTCTTCTTTTTTGTTTTCATTATCTCAAAACCTCCCCAAACCCTAGCGGCCAACCCACGGCCGCCTCCCTCAAAACACCACCTCCTTCATCCTTCAAACACCACTTGGTAAAACCCTAGTCAAGCCAAGAACCCCTCGTCCCTAGCCCCTCCCCCACGCCATCCTCTTCTCACCCATCACACACCCTTGGCAACTCATCTTTGCCGAAACCTTAGAGGCAACCCTACTCGCCTTGACAGACCTACACCCAAACTTTCCTACACCATCCACCCCCTCCATCTCACCCACTCTGCGGCACAACCCTACAGCCGCCCCACCTCGCCTCACTAGCCGCCCCACCACATCTCCACCACCTTCACTATTACCACCATCCAATACCCCACCATGAAAACCTATCCCACCACCCAACCTCGGCTGACCCTGTCAACAATAGCCGAAACCCCTATTTTCTTTCTTTCTTTCTTTCATTCTCTTATTCTTGTCAAAACCCTAACGTCACCCACAGTCTACCACCATCCTCGGCTCACCCTTTAGGCCGAAACCCTATACCTACCTTCTAGCCACACCATCATCTACCCTCTGCGACACAACCCCCACGTCGCACATAATCACCCTACCGCACTCACAACCTCACCATCTACCGCACACCCTACCGCATCCCCTACCGCAAAACCATACTGCAGCCCCACCCTAGGCACAACCCAATTGTCGACACTCTCTCCCCCTACTGCACCCACAACCTCATCATCTACCGCACAACCTACCGCTTCCCCTACCGCACAACCCCACCACCATCTTACCGTTGGCAAAACCCTACTGCCGAATAACCTCAAGCCGGCTTCTCAAGTCCCACAACCCTTTGTGGTATATTCCCAAGCCGCATCATCTTACCCCGACACCACTGCACCTCCCACTCTCAGCCACACCAACCCTACACCCGGCCGAGCCACCTAACCCAAAAAAAAAACCCCCGTCATTCTGACGTAAAAACCCCAATCCCTTGCAAGGTAACACACTACAACCTCGTCATTGTGACAACCAACTCTTCTCACACGTGAGGGGTACAACCCCTACAATGGTGACGACCAAGGTGACACCACGTGCTTCAACATTTGCCCAACTCATCACGGCAACATCACTCGCATCCGGGAACTCATTCACCTCAACTGCTTCATCACCCCCGGTTCATCTCATGACTTTCCAAGATTAGACTTATCCAAAGATCGTCCATCTTGCGGGAGCGTATAAGGAATATTATATATTCCAAAGTATATTCTGTAAATATCTTTTAGATATTACTAACCTAGATATTGTGTATATCAATAGGAGATTCAAAACTTGTAACCCAAGATAGATTAGATCTAGAATGTTCTTGTAAACACTATAAATATGTAACCTATTATCATTAATAAATTGAGTCTTTCATATCAAACTTTCTCTACCATGTATGAATTGACTTCGTCTTTCTCTCCTAAATCCTAATAATTCCTTCCATTCAATACTTTCATTCTAAAATGAATGTCAGAAAATATTTCAAAAATGCATTTGACTAAAAGTATAATTTTAAAATATTTTTTTGGACATTTAAGTACAATAATTTGAAACATTTTTATAACATAAAATTTGTGTAGCACACTCTTTATAAAAATCTGAGAGATGGTGGGTGGAACCAATATGAGCTATATAGTATTATTCATACCACTCACATGGCATAGTGGGTGTGTGTATATATGTACAACAGGGTAGGGGACCATTGGTTCCAAATACCTGGCCCTGAAATGTTCTATACCTCTATTCTATTTCAAAAAAAAAAAATACAGTATTATTAATTTCCGCTTGTATACTTTCCAAGAAACTAGGGCATTTGTCTTATTTCTTTTAATTTCTTTATTTTTTATATTGTAGGACTAGGTGGTTGATCAATTTTTGAGCTAATTTTAATGGCAAATTCTCGTTTGCGGCCGTCTCACGCCGTGCGACGGGCGCGTGAGACGGACGCGCCATTTTCCACGTGTGTTAAAAAAAAAATCTTTAAAATGCTATATCTTGAGATTTATAAGTCAAAAAAAATATTTAAAAATACCGTTGTGTTCGTCTCGACGAGACGAATAAAACTACATAGGTCATGATATGGTTTGATTTTATTTATTTTTTTAAACATTTTTTTACACATAAAAAAGTTTGAGGTGCTTGCCAGCTGAAATGTAACACTCTGTTCTGATAAAAGTAACACTTTCATCTTCAAAAAGTAACACTTTTTCTACTGTCAAATGTAACATCAATTTTACAAAAAAAAAAAAATTGTTTGCATTTCAATTGTTACTTTCTCAATAAAAAATTGTTACATTTCATATATAATGTTACATTAAGGAATATAAACTGTTACAATTGAGAAAAAAAATGTTACATTCATTTTTTATAAAATGTAACATTAGTTTAGTTGTCAATCATATGTTATTTTCGGAGAAAAAAAATGTTACATTTGAAAAAATGAGTGTTACATTCCCTTATAAAAAGTGTTACATTAATTTAGTTGTCAATCTTTATGTTATCTTTATCTATTGTAGCAAAATTGTGGTATATTTTTTTTAAATATACCACAATTTGAAAAAAAAGTATGGGTGGTACATTTTGAAAAAAAAGTGTTACATTTGAAAAAAGAATGTTACATTCCTTTATAAAAAGTGTTACATTAATTTAGTCGTTAATTTTTATGTTATCTTTAATCTATTGCATCAAAATTGTGGTACATTTTTGAAAGAAAAAAAAGTGTTACATTTGAAAAACAAAAGTGTTACATTTCATTATAAGAAGTGTTACTTTTGGTGGGAGGAAAAAAGGTTGTGGGGGCAAAAAAAAAAAAAAAGGTATGGTGGGCGCCGCACCCCATGCGGCCGCCGCACTAGAGACCTTCTCTAATTTTAATTGTCCTGTTATTTTTTGAGACTGATTAATCAAACCAAGTTGTGGATAGTGGACCGACGCTGTCACGAGCCCTTAATCCATGAGGTTGGAATTTTCCTTCTTAATGTATTTCTCACAAAAACATATAAATCGAACATAAACAGAAATTTAAAGTTTGGAAGAGTAGAATGAACTTCATTTTGGTAAAGAAAGTGTCTTCTATTTATAGTGGGAGATGGGCATTAGCCATACTACCGTAATGACCCTTTACGTCTTTACGCCGCCAAACTTGAACACGTGGTATCGCCTCGAAAGAATCTTAGGATCAGTTCTTGGCCAAGCATAATCATGTACTAATTTAAACTTTTTTAGTCAATTCATCAAGCTATATAGCTTGATGTTGAATCTAAAACAAATTGCGTGGTCTCAATTTTCGAACATGCCACATGGATGGATAATAGCTACTAAAATTAGGGTTGGAGCTCCAGAAGACACGACCCGAGGGTCGATGGGGCATGTCTAATTAGGTACAACGTTACAAGTGTCTTTGATTGCAATCAATTATTATGGACACTCTCATTTTAAAGTAGTAGCATTCACATGGATAATATGAATTCTGGATTATTACATTACCCTACCCTACCCGACCCGACCTGACACCTCATTTTTATCCTTCTCCCCCGGTATTTGGTGCCACATCTTTTCAAGCAGCGTGAAAAGTGTATTACGAATAGAAAATAATTATTCCCTCGGTACCTAAGGGTCCGCTCCCGAGTTTTTAAGAGAGAGAAAGGAAAGGAAGAGGAGGGGAGAGAAAGGGAGGGGAGGGAAATTGAAATCTTTCTAATGCGCTCCCGAGTTAAGAAGAAAAGAGAAGGAAACAATCAACTTTCCTTCCTCATGCTCTTGAGTTTGGGAGGAAATGAGAGGAAATTTAAAAAAAATCAAACTAGTTTTACATTTCTTTCCTTTCTTTCCTCCTAATTCCTCTCACTTTTGGAATGATTTAAAAGGAGGGAAAATCTTCCAAATTTTATTTTCTTTTCTCTCGACTTCCCTCTCTAAAAAACTCGGGAGCACTAACTTGAAAGAAAATATTTTAGATTTCCCCCATTTTCCTTTCTTTTCTCTCATTTTTAAAACCCGGGAGCAGACCCTTAAGCATTTTCCCTCAATGGTATCTGGGTATGTGTAAGTCTTTCACGTAGTGGAGGTTTCAGGTTCGACTCCTCCTGGAAGCAAGTGAAGACTAGGCAATAGATTGTAATAGACTTAATAGGAGTTTGTAACACGGTAGTGAAGACTTAGGTAATAGATCTGTAATAAACTTAATAGGAGTTTGTAACACAATAACAATTGCTTTGAATGAATGATAATTAGCTTGTCAAAAAAATTATTGCCTCGGTGGCTCCGTTCTTTTAAATGGTATGTCCATATTAAAAAAATAATTATTTTTTATTAGAAAAATGTCTTAAAATACTTCTTTACCCAGATTTTACTAGTATATACTTGCAAAATAATTTTTTTTTGAAGCGTGTAAAATTAAATGTTTAAAACTTAGATAACCCTTAGAAAAATGGATAACAAGGGCTTAAAAATAAAAAGTGGATAAAATAATATTTGTGAATCTTTGAAATTTAATTGTATAAAAAGTGTTGTTCAAAAAAATGTTGTATGTATATATTATTTTTTATTGAAAAATGTCTTCTAAATAAGATTAAAATTATATTTATAGACTGCGGGAGTAGAAGATTGTACATTATCTGATTGTAGTTCGGTTGAGGGATTTACGATATAATTTATTATAGTACAAGTAATATAGAATAAAAAAAAAACTTGTCAAAGAAAAAGGTTACATGATTAAAAAGAAAAAACCTCCTATCTCCAATCAAAAATAAATGATCAAATTTATTTATAATCGAGAGCAAATTTGGTAATTTATTTTGAGACAAAAGTGGAAGTAATATTGCGTACTAACTATTGTTGTTGAGGCTACCATAAGTAGTTATATTCCGTGAATGCGATTCTTGTGACAACTAAATTTTTAATTATGTTTTGAAGAGGCAAGTAATAAGAAAATTAACCTTATTGTTAGAACATGGTTTGCATTACAAGTCACTTAGTAATTCTATAAATGAAATCATACCTATAATGTTATTATAAAGTGTAGTTGATAATAAAATATGTAGAATTCCTGGATGTATGATTATCTAATTGTGATGTGCAAAAGGGTAATATAACATCATTAAGCTTGAAAGGGTGTAGTTCCTAAATGAAATGTCACCTTGTCTCCTATATAAAGGGTCTTCCATCAACCCTAGAGACTACTAGATTTCTTTCTTTCTCATACTAATTAATCTTCATTTTGCTAAGAAGACATTGAGAGATTAAAAGACATTATCATTTAGAAGATCCATTCTCCTACATCTTCTTCTTGTTCTTCATTTCCTCTAAAGTCAAGAATATGAATTCAACAAGTATATTTTTATGCTTCCGCCTTCATCTCTTTCCCCAATCTTATTCTGAATATGAGTATGGCATTCGGGGATCATAAATTGTTCCAACAATTGGTATCAGAGCCCACTCATATTTTGGTTTGAGTTTGAGTTCTTTTATGAAAGTCTTTGTGCTTTAATTGATTCATTTTTCCTGTTGAATCATTAAGTTTTATGATGTTGATTAGGAACTCTAATTCATTCATAGAGTACTAATAATCTTCATCTGAATTTAAGAAAATGGTTTGAAAGTTTTGTTCATTAAACTCAATGTTTCAAGTGTGATTATCCCTTCATAACATGGTTTTATGTCTAGTGCATACCATGTGGATCTACTCACTTGATTCCATTAATTCTAAAACAATATTATCCCCCAAATAACATGGTTTTTATATTTTAAGTACATACCATATGGATCTACTTGTTATTCATGCTTTTTGAGAAAAAATTGGAAAAAAGTCAGAATGTAGAAAAGGCCTTCTGCACGGCCGAGTCTTTTGATTTACTCGGCCGTGCACCATGAATTCTTGAACCGGTGTCACCTAGTATGTGCTGGTCCGGACGGGTGTTTGGTTTAGCCCGGTCAGACCACCTAGGGTTTAAAACGGTGGGTTTTGAAAGGGTGTAGTCCGGTCGGGTCTTTGGTATAGCCCGGTCGGACCTCTTGAACCGGTCCGGGCGGGCCTCAAGACTTGCACGGTCGTGTCCTTCGTTTAGCACGGCCGTGCACTGTACGCTGAGAAAACAAGGTTTCTGTAAATTGATGCACGGCCGTGCACTTCTCTATGCTCGGCCGTGCAAACACTGTTCACAGGTTTTTGAATTTTTTAAGTTTCTGCAACATTTTGTTTCCTTTTTTTAACAAAACATATATTTTTTCAAACCTTAAAAGGCCTTGATTAATTATATGCTTAAATAATTTTATTTATTGTTTAAATAATATTATCACCTAAGTGATTAACGTTATTTAAATCCAAATTTATTAAAGTGTTAAATGCTTAAGTTAATATGTGAATGACTTGAATTTTTCAAAGAAGATCTTGACATTTGACTAAACTTGAGCATTCATGTGATGACAAATAAAATTAACATTAAGTTGTTTTATTAAATGCTTAAGACTACCCAAAGGAAGATTAAGCATTTAATCAAATATTGTTCAAATTACTTGTCATCTAAGGCAATTGTTTATGAATCAATTCGCAATCCAAAGATTAGTTTTGATGTCATGTTAATTACCTTATTGATGGATTTCATTTGATATAATTAATCATTTATTCATAATGTAGTTTCTTATTATGTTTTGTATTCATTCTTGTTCTCAAACCCAACAGATTTACTTATTGCTTCATCCGTTATCATTGCTATGAGTACCGTACCGATGCTAAATGGGACTAATTTTAAAGTTGGAAAAATAAAATGATTATGATCTTAGGCTATATAGACATAGATCACGCATTAAGGCAACCGTTTCCTCTTACTCTCTCTAATATAAGCACTCAAGAACATTGCTTAAATGTTGAGAAGTGGAAACGCTCCAACTGCGTGAGCCTAATGATCATGAATATTGTTGTCCCGGAGACTATTTTGAAAGGTGTCTCCAAGGATGTTGATGCTAAAACATTCCTTGATATTCTTGAGGAACGTTTGTCATCTACTTCTTCTCATGGGACAAAGAGAATAAGAAAGAAAATTGTGGTTGTAAGAAATAAGAAGCCTAAGGGATCATCTAATGATCGTAAGGAAATGAAATGCTTCTTTTGAAAGGACCTCACTCACATGAAGTATGACTGCCCTAAGTATCACGCCTGGAGTATTAAGAAAGGGTTGCCTGAGTTACCGAAGACCCAGTGAAGATAAAGCGATTCATCTATAAAGAGCTAGAAATCCGGTTGAAGTTTTAGATATAAGGACTTTTAGGTTATTGTTAAAGTACTAAGTATTATTTGTATTAATAATACATTCATTGTACCGTCATTTAGACGGAATTTAATATATATCACAATATTGAACAAGGAAGGATAATTTTGTTCATTTGGTAATAATAAGTATGATCTTTATTCAATTCCAATGTTGTAGGTACTAGTATTTTGTCAAGTAATTTATGATTACTTGACACTAATCAAACAATAAATGAGTTCGATAATGATGAAACCAAAATAGAAAGCAAAAGTCATCAAGTGAAAATTTTATACCTTATGGCATAAACATTTAGGTCATATCTCCAAGAGGGGAATTGACAAGCTTATGTCAAAAGGAATCTTTTAAACAAGCTTGATATTCCGGAAACGAATTTTTGCATTAAATGCCTTTAAGGAATATTTACAAACACTAATAGAAAAGTATCCCCGAGAGCATTAAGTGTCCTAGAACTAATAAATACGGAATATTGTGTGTAACGCCCATCCTTATTATCGTTAAATATTTGACATACTTGTTAAATACTTGAACTTGCATATTATGTGTTAGTTTTACTTGGGTTAAAGTTTTAACTGCTTTAAATAGTTAAGGTGGTTAAATGTCTAGTTTTGACTTTTGGGTCATTTGTGAAAATTGGACTTTAGGGGCCTTTTTGTTAAAAGTGAAACTTGAGGGGCCTAAGTGCAATTCTTTGAAAGTTTAAGTTTATCAAATGGGGTTTGCCTTCCTCAGATTCATTCTTCCCCAAAATTCATTACGTAGACTCTCTCTGTTCTAAACCTAGGGTTAAAAGTTTTCCCTATTCCCGACTCCTCGGGTTTAATTATCTCTCCGTTCTTGATTCTGATCCCGGATTAATATTCGTGGCGTTGAATAGAGCGTTCCAGGCCGAACAGAAATAAGTTTGGGTCAACTTGAATTTTGACTAGGTAAGTTATTAGCTCCCCCTTGCTTGTAATAACATGCATAAATGCTATTCTCGATACTTGTAATTGTTAATTTTGTGTTTGGGGTGATTTTTGGGGTACTTGTAATTGTGGGACAAAGGGAGTATACCCTACTGTATAAAGTAAGGAAATTGAAATGAAAATATTAGTTTTGAGTTGTTGGTATCCCTGGGAATGTGAAAAATGTTAGTGAAAAGTTACTCCTAAGCTTGGGACGGAGAATTGTTAAGTTTGAACTCAGGGGAAATTTACCAAATTGTGCTGAGCACGGTCGTGCGCCTTTAATTGGCACGGTCGTGCCAAATATCGCCTTTAGGCAAAAATCTCTCGGCAGATTTAGCACGGTCGTGCGCCTTTTTTGGGCACGGTCTTGCCGAAAAGGAATTTTGTGTGAAAACCTCTCGGCTTTGATAGCACGGTCGTGCCAATTGGAAATTCTGATTTTTCCTTCTTGAATTGTTTCCTTCATAACTTTCTATAGGAAAGTCGGAATCAAGATCCGAAAGAAGCTGAATAACCTAGACTCAGAGGGCTATTCAAAGACTAAATTAATGAGGTTTTAAGGTGATTGTCTAGAGCATCTAGATAGGTGTTTTAGGACATTGAACATAAGTATAGGAGTAGTATCTCTTCTTTATGTCTTGAAAGTGCTATGAACAAGCACTAATGTGTTATACTTGTTGTGAAACCAATGATTGTGCACCTTAGAGGCATTAGCATAAGGTATTAGACTTGAACATCCTAAGAATAGGATTGGGATTTGGTAAGAGTAAATGTATAACTCTTATACTTGTTTGAATGTCCAAAGATTGGAAGTTATAACTTGAATTATAAGACATTAAAAGCTTGTACGTGATTTGAACATCCAAAGAATTGGATTAAAACTTGAATATAAGATAATAAAATCTTGTACTTGACTTGACACCAATACATATGTATGGTAGTGAACTTGAAAGTGCTATAAACAAGCACTAACGTGTATGAGACATGTTCTTGTTGTGTATATGCAAACATTGCATACATTTGCTTGATACAAGGTGACTTCTTGATTACTTGAAGCATGTTCCTTGTTGAGCTAGTCCACTACATTTGGATTAGTTCTTCTCCCGTTGTTCAAGTAAATATCTACTTGTACTTTCTTGTGTGAGTCCAGCTGGTTCTCCTTGCTTGTTCAAAAATGTATAGGTTCACGCTTGTCGCGAGAGCTGGGGTTTAAGTGACAATCGGGTCCCTATGTATTTCCGCCCGACCCCTTACTACCGGCCATAGTAAGGGCATAGCTTCCTTAGTTGGAGCAATAAGCCTGACTTAAGTGAATGCTAAATTCCCGTCCCGAACACCTCATGAATAATCATGAGTACTGATATTGAGAATGACACTGGTTACCGGGTCTTCTGATATATACTGAATAATCAGTTCCTATTATTGATCGTGATGTCAAAGTAATACAAGCTTCGACAACAATGGTATTCTTGGGAGGAATAAGGAAGGAAGCAATATCCTTATAACTTGCTTGTTTAGCCTTATGTGCTACTTGATGAGTGGATTATCCTCTCATATACTTGTTACTTGATGATACTTGAGATATGATTATTTGAGTATATACTTGAATTGCATGATAACATGTCATGTAGTTGCATCTAATAGCTTACTGAGATTTATCTCACCCTTTATTTGCTTCCCCCCCCCCCCCAGGAAAGGAAGGATAGTGCGCAGTGAGGCTCGACATAGTTGGGAGCTTGCTTCGCAGGTCGTGATTATTTTGGGGCTTGTGTCCTTTTACACTTGGTGAGGACGATGTATTATGGGTTTTGTAACTCCTAATTTTGGGGTAGACAGTTCTTGTTGTCACTAGACATCTTGTATAGTACTCTTAATGCCAGCTTATGTGCTAGGCATGTTTCCGCTGTGTATGTATTAAGTTTGGTTTTGAATTTTCTTGTCTAGAACTCGTGTTGTGAGCTAGTATAGCTCCTTACTCTAGAATATATATATCATGTCAGTTTGTTAAACAAATGTCATTAAGTTTCTTGTTAAGTTTCTTGTTTCCCGTTAGGCACTCCATCCAGGTTCCAGGTTCTATTAGGGGATCCCGGGACCTGGGGGCGTGTCAGGTTGGTATCAGAGCTAGCCTGGTTTAGCTACCCTGTTTAGCTACCTTCGTTTGCTCTAAGTCTGGATAGGGTCTATGGCCTAGGTATGGGTGAGTCTTGGGGTGTTATTAATAACGCTGAGTGTTTACCTACAGGTACAATGAGTTCTGAAGGTACTAGTGGCAGTAATCAGCTGAGATCTATAACTCCTCAAGAAGAAATGGTTGATAATGTTGACTGGGATTATCCTAATCGCCTTACAAGGTTCTTGAAGCTGAAACCTCGTAGTTTTGACGGGGAATTTGATGCTAAAAAGGCAGAGGAGTGGATTGAAAGTATTGAGAAGATCTTTACAGCCTTGAGATGTGCAGGTGGTGATAAGGTAACCTTTGCAACCTTTAAACTTGAGAAAGCCGCTGAACATTGGTGGCAAGTGTTGAGTAAAAGCTGGGAACTGGAAGGTGTACCACAGACATGGGAGAATTTTCTTAAAGCTTTTAAGTCGCAGTTTATTCCAACAGTGGTCCAAGATAGGAAAGAGATGGAATTTCTTAATCTGGAGCAGGGAAGTCTGACCGTGGGGCAATAATCAACCAAGTTCACAGAATTGGCCAGGTATTGTGATCATTTAGTTCCAAACGAAGCCAAGAAGGCACAGAGGTTTATTAAAGGGTTGAGGACTGAGTACAGGAAGCAACTTCTTTCTCTACAGCTCACTAGCTATCAGCAAGCAGTGGAGAAGGCTTATACTATTGAAAATGATATTGAAGAACACAAGGTGAAGTTGGGAACAACCATGACTGGTCGTGTATCAGAGAGAACTCAGGGATCTGGTTCTAAAGGTGGTAAATCTGGCCGCCAAGATCGTCGATTCCGACAGCCAACTGAAAGCAAAGGTAGTGTATCAACTGGTTCGAGGACAACAGTCCAAGGTCCCAGGAGAGTATGTGGCTATTGTTCGAAAGAAGGCCATTCTGAAGACAAGTGTTGGCTAAAGCAAGGAAAGTGTATAGTGTGTGGTGAAGCGGGGCACTTTGCTAGAAATTGTTCTAAAAGTAAAGTAAATCAAGTTGGGGGTACAAGTCAACCAGCCTCAGGTTCTAAAAGAGATAGTGGGGGTCGACCAAAAGTTCAGGGTCGAGTGTTTGCTTTAGATCAGCAGGGTGTAGCTGAGTCTTCTGCGGTCATAGGAGGTATTATATTACTTTCTAGTACGAGAGCGCGAGTCTTGATAGATCCAGGCTCATCTCATTCTTATGTGGCATCTCATTTTGTGTCGCATTTGCATGTTCTTCCTGATTCTATGCCTTATGTGCTAGAAGTATCTTCCCCTATGGGAGATTGTATGTTTACTTCTGAGGTTTACAAGAAATGTGAGGTTCTTGTGGGTGATCATGCCCTTCTTGCTGACTTAGTCGTGTTACCTATAAGGGACTTTGACGTGATTCTTGGCATGGATTGGCTATATGTGCATCATGCATCTGTTGATTGTTATAGAAAAGTAGTAACTTTTTCTATTCCTGGTTTGCCTGATTTTACATTTGAAGGTGATAGGCCTTTATGTGCTATACATGTTATTTCTGCTTTAAAAGCTAGAAAACTTTTATCTCGTGGTTGTGCCGGGTATCTCGCATGTGTGCTTGATCAGAGTTTGTCTGTTCCCAAGATGGAGGATATTCCTGTTGTGTCTGAATTTTCAGATGTGTTCTCTTCTGAGTATAGCATGCCACCTGATCGAGAGCTTGAGTTCTGTATTGAGTTATTACCAGGTACAACACCAATCTCTAAAGCACCTTATAGAATGGCTCCAGCTGAGTTAAGAGAGTTGAAAACACATCTTGAGGAATTGCTTGAAAGGGGCTTTATCAGGCCTAGTGTATCACCGTGGGGTGCACCAGTGTTATTTGTCAGAAAGAAAGATGGGACTCTGCGATTGTGTATTGATTACAGAGATCTTAATCAGGTAACTATCAAGAATAAATATCCGTTACCTCATATTGATGACTTGTTTGATCAGCTTCAGGGTTCAGTAGTGTATTCGAAGCTTGACTTGAGAAGTGGTTATCATCAGTTGAAAATCAGATCTGAGGATATACCAAAGACAGCTTTCCGTACCAGGTATGGGCATTATGAATTTATTGTTATGCCATTCGGTTTGACAAATGCTCCAGCTGTATTTATGAATTTGATGAACCGTATATTCAAGCCATATCTTGATTGCTTCGTGGTGGTATTCATTGATGATATTCTTGTGTATTCTAAGTCACGGGCTGAGCATGGACAACATCTCAGAATAGTATTACAAGTTCTTCGTGAGAAACAACTATTTGCAAAATTCAGCAAATGTGCTTTCTGGTTAGAAGAAGTTTCATTCTTGGGGCATGTTGTATCTGCTACTGGTATTGCAGTAGATCCTTCCAAAGTTGAAGCAGTTGTAAACTGGAAGAGGCCAACTACAGTGACTGAGATCCGTAGTTTCTTGAGCTTAGCTAGTTATTATCGGAGGTTCATTGAGGGATTCTCCAAGATTGCTACTCCATTGACTAATATGACTCGAAAAGCTATTTCTTTTGAGTGGAATGACAAATGTGAAGCAAGTTTTCAGGAGTTGAAAAGGCGTTTGACTACAGCTCCAGTTTTGGCGTTGCCTAATGGTTCTGAGCATTTCATGGTTTATACGGATGCTTCTAAAGAAGGATTGGGTTGTGTTCTGATGCAAGATGGCAAGGTAATAGCTTATGCTTCTCGAAAATTATCTCCTTATGAAAAGAATTATCCTACTCATGATTTAGAGTTGGCTGCGATTATTTTTGCTTTACATAAATGGAGGCATTATTTGTATGGGACCAAATTTGAAGTCTTTACCGATCATAAAAGTTTGAAGTACTTGTTTTCTCAAAAAGAGCTTAATATGAGACAACGTCGATGGATGGAGAAATTGAAGGATCATGATTGTACTATCCTTTATCATCCAGGAAAAGCAAATGTTGTGGCAGATGCACTGAGCAGAAAGACTTATATTTCTTGCTTGATGATTCGTGAATGGAAGATGTTTGAAGATTTGTGTGATTGGAGTCCTTGTGAATCAAATCATGGAATTATCATTGCTAATATAAAAGCTACTTCAGATTTACTCCAACAGATCAAAGAAGCTCAGGTAGTTGATTCTGAATTGCAGAAAATCATTAGTGGAATGAATGAAGGAAAGCAACCAGATTTTTCTTTTAATAGTGATGGAATTCTTACCTTCCGAGGTCGAGGTTGTATTCCAGTTGATCTTGAGATAAAGAAGAAAGTTCTTGAAGAGGCTCACAAAGCCAAGTATACTATTCATCCTGGAAGTACTAAAATGTACCAAGACTTGAAGAAACATTTCTGGTGGAACAATATGAAAAGAGAAATTGCTGAGTATGTATCCAATGTTTGACTTGTCAACAAGTAAAAGTGGAACATCAACGTCCAGCAGGTTTGTTGCAACCATTGGAAATTCCGGAGTGGAAATGGGAACATATTACTATGGATTTTGTGACTGGTTTGCCACGTACCAGACGAGGCCATGATGCTGTTTGGGTTATAGTGGACAGGTTGACTAAATCAGCTCACTTCTTGTCTGTTTCCATGGGATATTCATTGTCTCAATTGGCATCTTTGTATGTTCAGGAGATTATCCGACTGCATGGGGTTCCTGTGAGTATTGTATCTGATAGAGATCCTCGTTTTACTTCTCGATTCTGGCAGTCTCTTCAGGGTGCTATGGGTACTAAATTGAATTTCAGTACTGCTTTTCATCCTCAATCTGATGGGCAATCTGAGAGACTTATACAGATTCTTGAGGATATGTTACGTGCTTGTGTTATTGATTTCAAAGGCAGTTGGGATACTCATCTTCCTTTGGCTGAGTTTGCTTATAATAACAGTTTTCAGTCTAGCATTGAAATGGCTCCATATGAGGCTCTTTATGGCAGAAAATGTCGATCTCCTATATGCTGGGATGAAGTGGGAGAAGCTAGACTCTTGGGTCCTGAAATGGTTCAACAGTCAGTTGAGAGTGTGAAACTCATTCGAGATAGATTGCGCACAGCTCAGAGTAGACAAAAGAGTTATGGAGATCATCGTAGAAGGGATCTTGAATTCCAGGTAGGTGACTTTGTATTCTTGAAGGTCTCTCCTCGTAGAGGTATAAAGAGATTTGGGAAGAAAGGAAAGTTATCTCCTCGTTATATCGGTCCATTTGAGATTCTAGAAAGAGTTGGTAAGTTGGCTTATAGAGTGGCTTTACCTCCTTCTTTATCTGGTATTCATAACGTGTTCCATGTATCTATGCTTCGCAAGTATATGGCAGATGAATCACATGTTCTTGAGTATGAGGCTATTCCATTTCAGCCTGATTTGTCTTATGAGGAACAGCCTGTTGAAATTCTTGACTGGAAAGAGCAAGTTTTGCGTACCAAAAGGATTCCTATTGTGAAGGTCCTTTGGAGAAATCATGAAATTGAAGAGGCTACTTGGGAAACCGAGAAAGAGATGCGAGATAAATACCCGAGCCTATTTGAAAATCTTGGTAAGTAAAATTCGTGGGCGAATTTTCTTTAAGGTGGGGAGGATGTAACGCCCATCCTTATTATCGTTAAATATTTGACATACTTGTTAAATACTTGAACTTGCATATTATGTGTTAGTTTTACTTGGGTTAAAGTTTTAACTGCTTTAAATAGTTAAGGTGGTTAAATGTCTAGTTTTGACTTTTGGGTCATTTGTGAAAATTGGACTTTAAGGGCCTTTTTGTTAAAAGTGAAACTTGAGGGGCCTAAGTGCAATTCTTTGAAAGTTTAAGTTTATCAAATGGGGTTTGCCTTCCTCAGATTCATTCTTCCCCAAAATTCATTACGTAGACTCTCTCTGTTCTAAACCTAGGGTTAAAAGTTTTCCCTATTCCCGACTCCTCGAGTTTAATTATCTCTCCGTTCTTGATTCTGATCCCGGATTAATATTCGTGGCGTTGAATAGAGCGTTCCAGGCCGAACAAAAATAAGTTTGGGTCAACTTGAATTTTGACTAGGTAAGTTATTAGCTCTCCCTTGCTTGTAATAACATGCATAAATGCTATTCTCGATACTTGTAATTGTTAATTTTGTGTTTGGGGTGATTTTTGGGGTACTTGTAATTGTGGGACAAAGGGAGTATACCCTACTGTATAAAGTAAGGAAATTGAAATGAAAATATTAGTTTTGAGTTGTTGGTATCCCTGGGAATGTGAAAAATGTTAGTGAAAAGTTACTCCTAAGCTTGGGACGGAGAATTGTTAAGTTTGAACTCAGGGGAAATTTACCAAATTGTGCTGAGCACGGTCGTGCGCCTTTAATTGGCACGGTCGTGCCAAATATCGCCTTTAGGTAAAAATCTCTCGGCAGATTTAGCACGGTCGTGCGCCTTTTATGGGCACGGTCGTGCCGAAAAGGAATTTTGTGTGAAAACCTCTCGGCTTTGATAGCACGGTCGTGCCACTTTTGCACGCACGGTCGTGCCAAGTGGAAATTCTGATTTTTCCTTCTTGAATTGTTTCCTTCATAACTTTCTATAGGAAAGTCGGAATCAAGATCCGAAAGAAGCTGAATAACCTAGACTCAGAGGGCTATTCAAAGACTAAATTAATGAGGTTTTAAGGTGATTTTCTAGAGCATCTAGATAGGTGTTTTAGGACATTGAACATAAGTATAGGAGTAGTATCTCTTCTTTATGTCTTGAAAGTGCTATGAACAAGCACTAATGTGTTATACTTGTTGTGAAACCAATGATTGTGCACCTTAGAGGCATTAGCATAAGGTCTTAGACTTGAACATCCTAAGAATAGGATTGGAATTTGGTAAGAGTAAATGTATAACTCTTATACTTGTTTGAATGTCCAAAGATTGGAAGTTATAACTTGAAGTATAAGACATTAAAAGCTTGTACGTGATTTGAACATCCAAAGAATTGGATTAAAACTTGAATATAAGATAATAAAATCTTGTACTTGACTTGACACCAATACATATGTATGGTAGTGAACTTGAAAGTGCTATAAACAAGCACTAACGTGTATGAGACATGTTCTTGTTGTGTATATGCAAACATTGCATACATTTGCTTGATACAAGGTGACTTCTTGATTACTTGAAGCATGTTCCTTGTTGAGCTAGTCCACTACATTTGGATTAGTTCTTCTCCCGTTGTTCAAGTAAATATTTACTTGTACTTTCTTGTGTGAGTCCAGCTGGTTCTCCTTGCTTGTTCGAAAATGTATAGGCTCACGCTTGTCGCGAGAGCTGGGGTTTAAGTGACAATCGGGTCCCTATGTATTTCCGCCCGACCCCTTACTACCGGCCATAGTAAGGGCATAGCTTCCTTAGTTGGAGCAATAAGCCTGACTTAAGTGAATGCTAAATTCCCGTCCCGAACACCTCATGAATAATCATGAGTACTGATATTGAGAATGACACTGGTTACCGGGTCTTCTGATATATACTGAATAATCAGTTCCTGTTATTGATCGTGATGTCAAAGTAATACAAGCTTCGACAACAATGGTATTCTTGGGAGGAATAAGGAAGGAAGCAATATCCTTATAACTTGCTTGTTTAGCCTTATGTGCTACTTGATGAGTGGATTATCCTCTCATATACTTGTTACTTGATGATACTTGAGATATGATTATTTGAGTATATACTTGAATTGCATGATAACATGTCATGTAGTTGCATCTAATAGCTTACTGAGATTTATCTCACCCTTTATTTGCTTCCCCCCCCAGGAAAGGAAGGATAGTGCGCAGTGAGGCTCGACATAGTTGGGAGCTTGCTTCGCAGGTCGTGATTATTTTGGGGCTTGTGTCCTTTTACACTTGGTGAGGACGGTGTATTATGGGTTTTGTAACTCCTAATTTTGGGGTAGACAGTTCTTGTTGTCACTAGACATCTTGTATAGTACTCTTAATGCCAGCTTATGTGATAGGCATGTTTCCGCTGTGTATGTATTAAGTTTGGTTTTGAATTTTCTTGTCTAGAACTCGTGTTGTGAGCTAGTATAGCTCCTTACTCTAGAATATATATATATCATGTCAGTTTGTTAAACAAATGTCATTAAGTTTCTTGTTAAGTTTCTTGTTTCCCGTTAGGCACTCCATCCAGGTTCCAGGTTCTATTAGGGGATCCCGGGACCTGGGGGCGTGTCATTGTGGGCCATCCCCTACCCCTTCATGGAATGGTCAACAATATTTATTACGTTCATGGACAACTACTCTCAATTATGGGTATATTTATTTACTTCATGAAAAGTCTCAATTATGGACGTTTACAAATCTTATAAGGCCAAAGTTGAAAGTCAATTTAGGGAGACTATTAAGAACGTTAAGTCCAATCATGGTGGTATATACTATGATCGGAATAACGATTTGGGGGAACTACGTCCGGGTCCTTTTTGCTCGCTATCTAAAAGAGTGTGGGATTGTCCCTCACTACACTATACCGGGTACGGATCGCATGAATAGTATAGGCGAAAGACGTAATAGAATCCTTAAGGATATGGTAAGAAGTATAATTTCTTACCTCACTCATTATGGGCGATATATTAAAAATCGCAACTTAAATTCTCAATAGAGCTTTCTCTGAAGTTACTAATAAAAACCCTTTTGAATTATGGACAATTAAGAAACCGTCCTTAAATCATCTTCGTGTATAGGGTTGTCCAGTAGAAGCTAGGCCTTATAGGCCTAATAAAGGCAAACTGGATGCTAAGACTATTTGTAGCTATTTTGTGGGGTATGCCAAAGATATCTAGGGGATATAAATTTTACAACCCGAAAACTAGAACCTTTTAAAACGAGAAATGCTAGGTTTTTTGAGGATGTTGAATTTAGAGGGAAAATTTGGAATAGTTTTGAATTTGAAAAGGAAGAGGCATCCATTTTATACCTCTTCCCTTAGTTTCAAATTGGAAATCAAGTACTTGTACATACCTGAAATTCAAGAGGAACATACAATTCAAAATAATGATTCCCCATATATATATCGAACAACATGAAAATGTTGATCATTAAAGGAAATTCAAACAACCTCAAAATGAGGAAGAACCAGTGCTTTAAAGGAGATCCAATAGAGTAAGAAGAAGTGTTATTCCGGATATTTATAAAGTGTATCTTGCCTAGAATGAAGGACACTTAGGTTTAGTGGGAGATGAGCCTCTCATCTTCCATGAAACCATTAATAGTCCTAATTCTCATAAAAATGAATTAATGTCATAAATGAAGAGTTAAAATATATAAGGATAACAACGTTTGAGATCTTGTCCTATTACCTAAAGATGTGAAATATATTGGTATTAAATTAGTCTTTAAGACCAAAAGGATTCACAAGGTAATATGGAAAGATATAAAGCCCGTTTAGTTGCTAAACATTTTACTCAAAAAGAAGACATTGTTTATAAAGAAAACACATTTCCGGTATCTTCTAAAAACTCTTTTAGGATCATTATGGCATATATGGCACATTATGATCTTAAGCTTCATCAAATGGATACAAAGACAAGTTTTCACAATGGAGACATTGAGGAAACTATTTATATAAAGGAGCCAGAAATGGTGACTGATTTGGAGCAAACTAATCAATTAGTTTGTAAACTTAAGAAATCCATTTATGGGCTTAAGCTATCTTCTCGTTAATGGTACTTAAAAATTTAATCAAGTTGTTATTTCATTTGGTTTTGAAATAAACCTTGGTGAAAATTATGTATACCATTAGTTCAGTGGGAGTAAAATTATAATTTTGGTCTTATATGTGGATGATATTTTGCTTGCTTGTAATAATATGAACCTTCTTAAGGAAACTAAGAAATTTTTTATTTGAAATGAAAGATCTTGGTAAGGCATCTTTTGTATTAAGAATCCAAATTCACTGTGATCGCTCACGAAGTGTTTTAGGATTATCACACAAAGCCCATATGGAAAAGGTATTACAAAAGTTTAGCATGCAAAACTGTAAACCACTTGACACCCCTAATTTTAAAAGAGACAAATTTTAGTCTCAAACAGTGTCTTAAAGGTAATTTTGAATCCAAGTATATGGAAAAGATCATTTTTTGCATCAGCAGTAGGGAGCTTAATGTATGCATAAATCTTGTATTTATTGTTGGGATGCTTGGTCAATACCAAAGCAATCCGGGAGAGAACATTAAGTAGCAGCCAAAAGAATGATAAAAGTATTTGCAAAACACTAAAGAACTACGTGCCTATATATTTTTGGATCATTTTGAGCATTAGGTATTCCGATATTAGTAAAATTATATGGCTGCATAAGTTTATTAAGGGACTGCAAATTGTCAACAAATGTCGAAAGACCACTTAAGGATTATTGTGACTATCAGGCAGCAGTCTTATAACAACAAAAGTTTGTCAAAGTCTAAGCATATAGACATTAAGTTTCTTATTGTAAAAGAAATTGAACAAATAGAAATGCAACTTGTAGGATCAAACTCCATAAAAAGGATCCATTTATGAAAGCGTTATCATCTTCAGTGTTTTCACATGGGTGTAACAATCTTGATAGCATTTAATATAGTGGGAGTTTAAGTTGTGCTTTCAATGATTGTTCTATTATTTTAAAGTTTTGATCTCATTTGGTTAAGTTGGACTAGTTGGAAGAATATGTATATATTCATTATGATTCCATGCTACACATCTACACTTTCGATCTATGTCATTTAGTTGGATTTGTATACGTGATTACTGTGGTTTAGTTACGAATAAATTACAACGACTTCCCCTTTTATAAATGACAATAAAGTGCGCACATATGGTTTGTCATTTGTGTTATATTTATGGTTTTAAAGGAAAGACTTGTTTTACAACCCAAGTGGGAGATTGTTAGAACATGACTTGCATTACAAGTCACTTAGTAATTCCATACATGAAATCATACCTATAATGTTATTATAAAGTGTAGTTGATAATAAAATGTGTAGAATTCCTGGATGTATGATTATCTAATTGTGATGGGCAAAATGGTAATATAACATCATTAAGCTTGAAAGGGTGTGGTCCCTAAATGAAATGTCACCTTGTCTCCTATATAAATGGTCTTCCATCAACCCTAGAGACTACTAGATTTCTTACTTTCTCATACTCCCTCCGTTCCTTATTAAGTGACGTTTTAGGGGTGTGATAATTTTTCAAATTATTTGACGTTCTTGTGTTTTTCTTCCTAAGTAGACAATATTTCCCTTGTCATAATTACTATCAACTACTCCCACTTTGTGCCCACCTCTTTCTCTCTCATAACTTCTTCAACTTCCTCATACTTCTTCAAGTTCTCACCAGGTTCTCTCATAATCACCTTGTCTTGCCGCCAGTAATGAGTCTCCGCTTGATTCCGGTGAAATCCATTGGAACCTCGCAAGATTATAAGGAGAGAGAAAAGTTTGCACAAGAATTGTTAAAGAAAAAAAAAATGAAAATCCCAAATCACTGTTTTTTTAGAATAAAGTCGATGAATTGTTGCAAAAAGAAAATAAGAAAAAAATAGCAAGGAAGATTGAGAGCAGAATCAGATTTATGAGAAATTGAACAAGTTCATTGAAAAGAAGTTATTCTGAGATGATCTTTCTTTTCTTGTGTTCTTGTTGGTTTATAAGATGTGGTTGAGTGTGTTTGTGTGAAGGTGTGGGTATTTGAGAATAGGAAGAGGAAACGTATGATGGTGAGAGTGAAGGTGTGCATTTAATGTGGGGGAGGGGTAAAGATGGAAAGTGAAGAACAATTAACTCATTCCTTGGTAGTAGAGATTAAGTGTAAAACGTCACTTAATAAGGAACGGAGGGAGTACTAAATAATCTTCATTTTGCTAAGAAAACATTGAGAGATTAAGAGACATTATCATTTAGAATATCCATTCTCCTACATCTTCTTCTTGTTCTTCATTTCCTCTAAAGTCAAGAATATGGATTCAACAGGTATATTTTTATGCTTCTGCCTTCATCTCCTTCCTCAATCTTATTCTGAATATGAGTATGGCATTCGGGGATCATAAATTGTTCCAACAAAAGTCTGGTTTATGGTTCGATATCCTTACAGATACCTATATTTTGAGCCTCTTCAAAAGTAAGATGTTTGTATTGACATGAGAAATACACCTCTAAATGAACATTTACTTAAATTCTAAAAACAAAGAAATATTTGCTTTGTAATATATTTCTGTTTGGCAAAACCATCAAAATATGTAAATACTTATAATTAAAACATATTCTAAGCATTACAATATATTTTCTGCCAAAATATCAGGCGAATTAGATGACCAATGTAAGCACTTGTAAAGATCTTCACTGCTACACATTAAAAGTTTTTTTTTTTTTTTTGGACTTAAAAAATTTTTCTTAAAAAAATAATTATAAAGAAAACCAAGAAGGATAACTATAAGTATTTTAATATATACAATACACACACACACACCAGTATTTTTAAGTCTTATCAAATACTAGTTTAATTGATAAGCATACATTTAAAATATTTCTCTCTACATTTCATAACTAGTATCGTGTTTTTTATTTGTTTCAAAAATAACGCACATTTTTTAAAAATGTCTAAAACTTAATTACAAAATTTATTATGAAACAAAGAGTGCTTAAATTTTTATATAATTTTTAACTGATTGTGTCGCTCTCACCTATTTCTGTAACATGTGACTTAAAAATATAGAGGTGGCCGATGACTTCATTCACCGTCCAATACAATATTATAGCAACCCTAATAACATGCACAAAACCAAAATTTTAATTTATTAATGTTATGATTTATAATTGTGATACAAACAATTTATCTATTACGTAATCATACCAACTTTACGTGTTTCATGATATATATTTGTGCACTATAATATAAACATGAGAGAAATGCCCCCTATCACCATTAAATATATATAGTCAACTTAAATTTTATCTTAGATATAAGTAATGCGCCTTCTTGGTCTTACTTACATTAACCATATTTTTTTTTTAACAATGTCCACGCCAGAAATAGGCGAGGAGAGGGATCGAACCGTACATATGCCACTTATAAAATCAAATACATATAAATGAGAGTTTTCTTGAAATCATTAATGAAATTATTAAATTAAAAGTATCTAGGGAAAAAATAAAATAAAATAAATATTTTGTTATTCACTCTAATCTTAAGATTTTTGTCAAGTGACAAAAAGAAGTGTGTGCAATGGAGTATGATAAACTCTTTCCGTCTCAAAATGATCTTACTATATTTGCCTTTTTTCATTATCTTAGAAAGTTTTTTTTATTTTTTACAATTTAAGCTTAAAAGTTCATAAACAATACATGGATAATAAAGCAAGTGTTAATATTCTTAAATTTGATGAGAAAATTTTGAGAAAAACTTGTTTTACACACGTTTTAGTGTAAAACATGTTTTCATCATTTAACGAAAAAGAATCTCTTAATGTAAAATATGTTTTACACATCTCTTAATGTAAAATAAGTTTTTTATAAGACTGACTCAAATTAAATAGTCAAATGAGAAAATTATTTTGAAATTGAGGGAGTATTACTATTAAAATTGTTAATTTATCATCCATCTTTAATTAAGAAAAAGTTGCACTATGTTCCAATAATGCTACGCATCACCTCAATATAGTGCTACACATCCGATGATACATATACCAGGTATATATATAAAAAAAATTACCTATAAGACATTGGAGCCATAAAAAAAAATACTAGGAAGGGTAAACATTCCAAGGTATCTTAGAGAGATGATCCTTTTATTTTTGTTCTTTCTTTTTTGTGAAATCGTATTTACTCCATCAAACAGAAATAGGGATTTCGAACCGCTAGCTCCACCCCGGTCCACCCAATGGTGGAGATTAGAGTCACCTCATTTTTTTTTTTGTTCGACGGATGAGATGTGTCCGAGTTCAGTATGACTCAAAAAAAAAATTGAAATCATTTTAGCCGCACATATAATGAGCTCGCCTATGCGGCTTTGATCAGAACCGTTGGGTAGAGCTAATTTGGGTGGAGCGGTGCCGGGTACCAGAAATAGACAAGAAACATGTTAGAAGGGTGGGTAATGGCCGTACTTATTTGGGAGAATAGTCAATTATCATTCACATGCTTCACATGCTTTTCTCTCTTATAAAGTATACCCTCCACTCAGAAATCATACAAGTGCAGTCCAATATTTGTTCTCAGTTCTTTGGAATTCCGATGCCTACTTTTAGGTACGGGTTTATTTCATTTTCCTGTTTTGTTCCCTCATAATTGAGAAAACACCGTAAAGTTAGATAAATATTTTTTTTATTTTTCTTTTGAATCCATAATCACTCAATTATAAAAAAACTGAAAAATATATTTTCTTTTGAATCCATAATCATTCAATTCAATTATAGCGATTTTGAATCAGAAAGCGGTCTCTCTAATACATTTCCTTCGGCATTTGAAGAAACTCGCTTTTATGGAAGTATAGTTGGAGGAGTTCATGCTGATCCTTGAGCTCCAATGGCTGACAGCAAAAATTTGAAATATTATTACAATTAAAAAGATAGCTTTCAAACAGTTAAAGAAAAAACGAGGAAAATCTGATTTGAAAGCTAGAGCAAAGAATATTAAGTCTAAGAAGACACTATTTGATTGACCTTCATAGTTTTTTTTCTTATCTTTCCTTTATTTAGTTTTTTTCTTTTCCTTTTGTGATAGTTTTAGCCTAGTCCCCGGTCACTTCTTTATACCTTTTATTTCATTTTAATAAAACTAGTTAGTAACCCGTCGTTACTCGACGGGCATAGTAGAACTTATTGATAATATAAGGGAAAATCACTACATCACAATTTTTTTGTTCTTCAACCAATCTTTCATTACGAGTACTATGCGATCAGTGTTGTAAGAGAAATTGATTGATTCATAACTCTCTTATGTTCACCGTCTCCATCTCTGATGATTCATCCATCTTCTCTGCAACTAATATCATTATTTAAATTACTTTCAAATCTTCGTACTTTTTAATTAAATGATGACGTTTATGTAAATTGGTTATGAACCAATACTTTTACTTTTGTTCATGAGTTTGCTTCTAAATATGCTATAAAATTTGTTTAAATGACATATGTAAAAATCTATTATGTATTTGTTGGAACAAATAATCATTTATATTAATTAGTGGGTAACCCGTGCACTGCACGGAAAACTAATTTACCAATTCTAATATGTTTTGTTTCTTTTATATTTTTATTTAATAGTATTAGTTAAACTTAAATCATAATAATTGTATAATTTTTAACTATAATAGATAACTATAATAGTTAATTATTAATAGTTAAATATAATTGTTAAAATAAATAGTTAACTATTAATAGTTAAATATAATAGTTAACTATTTTTAGTGAAAAATAATAGTTAAATATAATAGTAGCTATTATAGTTAATTATTATAATAACTATTACTATTATAAGTATAAGTTAAAATTACTTTCAAATCTTCGTACTTTTTAATTTAATGATGACGTTTATGTAATTTGGTTATGAACCAATACTTTACTTTTTTTTCATGAATTTGCTTCTAAATATGCTATAAAACGTCTTTATATATATATATATAAGATTTTGTATCAATTGACAATTTCTTTTATCCAAATTAAATAGAGACACAATTTCGCCATGACTTTTCCACATGTCAACACCATGGCTCTCTTCACCAACTTTAATATATATATATATATATATATATATATATATATATATATATATATATAAGATTTTGTATCAATTGACAATTTCTTTTATCCAAATTAAAAAGAGACACAATTTAAAAAATAAAGGTCCTAACTGAAAAATTGGCCTTTGCCCCCGAATCCAACAAAAACAGCTGTTTTAGCCTTGGTGTTTCAAGCCTATTTTTATGCACTATTTAATGAATTCTTCATTTGTATTGAATCCTTGTCTAATTTATATTTTGTTTTAGAAAATTAGTCTATTTTTTCGTTGTTACCACTAATGAACTTTGAGCATAATTTGGGCTATTTTCATTATCTTAATGTGAATCTAAATTTATATTGATAATATTTACAACATGAATATTGAAGCAAGTGTCATATTTTTAAAAGTTTGAATAGTCAAATTAAAGATCATTTTAAGATGGAAAGAGTATATATATAAGATTTCCATAAACGAAATTACCTCAGATGGAAGAATTGCTCGGCAAAATAGCTCAAAAGAAGAACGTAAATGGCCGTGGGAGAAAGAAAA
Source organism: Campanula takesimana (assembly GCA_026119855.1). Taxonomy (NCBI): domain Eukaryota; kingdom Viridiplantae; phylum Streptophyta; class Magnoliopsida; order Asterales; family Campanulaceae; genus Campanula; species Campanula takesimana. The sequence continues at coordinate 82,431 of JAOWBW010002305.1, forward strand.
AAGAATGTAGTGTCAGTTTATTGCTAGAATTCTTGGCTCATTGGAGTAGTTAGAATAAAACTGTAAAACAAATATTTAAAAATGCATTAAATTATCACATACTAATTTAGATTGAATTGGAAATTTTAAGTGATCTTCTTCTTCATCATCCATCATTCTCTCATGCTTTTTTATGACTATATGAACAGTAAAATAGGTTAATTTTCTGGAATCATCAGAAAAGATGTTTAATCAATCGTTGAATCTAAAAGCAATCAAATAGATTATATTTTAACTTAGATTGAATTATAGTTTAAAATATTTTGAAGTATGTGCTTAAATCAGGATAATAATTAATATTCAATCCTTCCCATCATAGTACCATGCGGCATGTGAATCCACATCAAATATGGTTGCCATTACAGTGTATACGCCAACCTAATAAAAAGGATTATGGTAAAAAAGATTATTTATTGTAAGAATGTTTACATAAGTATAACTGACATACAAATTTATCAAAATTATAATATACCTCTGTACATGCGAGCAAATCACCAATCGTCTTGAATTCTGTGGTTTTCAACCACATATCATTATTGATATGACTACTATCATTAGTGGTAGTAGTTAAGGAACGACTATTTGATGAAAATCCAATGTCACGCCTGTAAAAGTGATACGTGAAAATTAGCATAACCATAAAATTTGTGTAACAAATTAATAGATTCTTATAAGGGTTTAATCTTCATTTACTTGCTAAGATAATCCGATACTTCAGGAAATGATGCATTAATATGTATTTTTGACGCGTGCTTCATTTTACCAACTCGAGTCTTTCCTGTTTATTGATTATAAATGTTGCTCACATGTAAATAAGCTTCAATAAAAAAAAAATTATTACAATTTAAGTAAATATATGAAAAAGATACCTTGATATCTTGATAACATTACAAACTGCAAAATTAATATCACTGGGCCTTCCGCATCTTCAACCCTTTTATCAATAAAATGTTTTAATTTATCTCCATATGAGGCCCCCATATGAGGCCCACAGGACGCAAGACAACTCCATTCACTGTCAAAATAATAAAAAGTAATTATATATATATATTATATATATATATATATATATATATAACTAAATTTTGTCACAATTTGTATTATTTATCCTTTAACTAATAAAATATATGATATTTTTTGCATCACGTACTCATTATCAATCAGCTGAACATCTAACTTTCTGGCATCAAATTTCTGCACATACTCAAAATCTTTAAGAGGTAAAATGACCTCACCAATCACATCTAGCAAATAACAATCTCATGTTAGTAAAGTAACAATAGTAAAAGGGATAACACTTACGGAACAAAAAGAGTAATTAACTATTTTGATTGTTCTTCGAAACACATTTTGAGCTTACAAAGTTTGCCTGAGAATAGCTAATAGTCGAAGACAACATGAAAATAGTTTATCTAGTATAACGTTCTCGTTTTCTTGTTGTCAACATAAGTAATGCGGGCTTGATCTCGATAGCTGAGAAAAAGGAGAATGTGTGCATGTGGTAGACCTCGTTTTTGAAACTCCACAGTGACGATAACTGTATTTATGAATATATACATAATTATAATAGTTAGTCATATAAATCTTTTCAAATAACCGATAATTTTATAAATAAAAATATAAAGCTAATAAATGAAAATTATGACTTACGTGGATTGATGTTGCCAAAAACAAAATTCTTCCTTCAAATCTTTCACCAGTTGATCGAGTTTCACTTTGAAAACCTTATGCAATATATCACGCATATGTCGGGGTGTGAAAACGACCCATTCCTCAACAAACTCTGTGATTTCTGGCCACAAAGGATTGCAAGCAAACATGATAAAAATCGATAAAATCACTCGGCCATTTGTTTTCATATCTGTGGGTTTAATAACATTGTTAGTAAAAAAAAAAACTTTGCATATGAGTAAGAAACTGAAAAATTTAAAATTACCTGGGAAGAAATATCTCATCCTATTTAATGAAGAAAAATGAGACTAAAATGTTTATGTGAGAAAAAAGAGAATAAAGTGAAAGAGTTTATATATTTGTATATATATAGATTAGATACGGTGGATGGATGCCGTTTTATGAATGTAGGATATATATATATATATATATATATATATATATATATATATATTTTTGAAATTCAAAATGTTTGGAAGGATATATCATTGACGATTTTTTTTTTTTTCTTTTGGAATACAGTCACTCCTCTTTAGGAAAGATAAATCATTGACTATATTTTGAGTCAATTCAAAATGTATTTAAATCGTTAGGAAAGATAAATCTCGTATAAATTTCATATATTAATTTAATTATTTTTCGAAATCTTTGGAAGGATAATCATTGACTATATTTTGGAAGAATAAATCATTGAAGATTTTTTTTATTTATGGAATACAGACTCCCCGTTGGGAAGGATTTAAGCATAATCTCCGTCATATTCTGTAAGTTTTTACGTTTTTTTTTTTTTTTTTTTTTTTGAAATTCAAATCATTGACTATATTTAAGGATAACATTTAATCCAAGGAGCCGAATATTGAAGGAGCCTATTAATATGGATTTAGTAGGAGAGGACAATAGGTAACTACTGATTTTTTTTTAATACAAATATATAATTCAACTTTTACACATATTTGAAATTTAATAATATTTTAATAAAAAATAACTCATTCATAAAAATTGAGGTTTTTGACATTATGATAGCTCATGTCTATCAAGCCTTTAAAATTAGGTTAATTTTTAGCTTAAATCTCAAAGTAATCTGCAATATAGAAATTTATTTTATTAAAAGAGAATTAAATTCATAAATTAAAATTATATGGAATAAATTAAAAGTAATCATGCATTTATATGTTTACTAACTTTTACATTTGATTCTTAGCCTAAATTAAGAATGTTTCAAATCTTGAATTGTGATGCTTTTTATTGAGTGTTTAGTGAAAGAGATTTGAAATTCAAATTTCAAATATAATGATGAATCAGCCAAACTATTTAAAGGTAGTATATTAGTTTGTCTTTTTTCTTTTTTTTCTTTTGTTTTTTTTGTGAAAGCATAAAAATCAGGCGACGAATTGAATGAAGACACGTGGCTTTCCACGTCACAATTCACTTGGCGCGATGTAAAGCCTGAAATGTTCCTGCTTTTATATATTATATAGATTTTTAGGGGCATCACCCTTTCGCTTGAAAAAAAAAAACATTCAAATTATATCAATTATACTATGGAGTAACACAATCTATACGGATATACGTACATTTTAACGTGCACGCTAATTTAGTTAACTCAATTATAAAATGAAATTTGAGCAGATGCAGTTCAGTACGGTATATCTAACCACTCAAATTATATACTTATCTTTTCAAAATATTGCCACCTAGAAAATTAAACGAATTCTACTATTAGTACGAATGATCCAACGATTATCATCAATATTGTTAGGCAGTTGGATGGACGAGTATATTTAGCTATCACCGTTAGGGATTTAATTCTCAAGCTTTTTTCTAATAACCCAATCAAAGTTTAAAAGATCATACAGTACTCCTCAGTCTCATTTACTCGCTCCGTCCCTCTTTAATTTATAAAAATAACACTAGGCATAACAATAGGGAAAAAAATTGAAAATGTGATATGTTGTGAGTGTGGATGGTTGGATAAGAAAGAAAGTGGGGTATGAAATAATAAGTTGATATTTGTCGTGAGTATGACAACTGAGTCACATTATTCAAAAAGTGTAAAAAACATTTCATTTTAGATTTTATAGGTTAAAGTGAGACAAAAAATGGAAATTTTTATAGATTAAAGTGGGAAGGAGGGAGTATATTGGTCATATTGGTCAATACAAATAAGCTTTGACAAAAAAAACTAATGTTAATTTAATTATCCTAATGAAATTTTAAAAATTATTGTTGATAAATCACTAAATTCTTTATCAATAATAATTTTTAAAATTTTATAAAAATAATTAATTAAATTAAAATTAATTAATTTTAATCAATATAGTCAATATAGATAAGATTGAGGGGGTATAATTTAGCACATGTATGGAGTGTCTTTTATTGCAAGGACGGTGTTTGAATGGAGCATTCACACAAATGATGATTTATTTTTGTTTTTTTCATTCTTATGTGTACTCATTTCCTTTCTTTTTTAAATTGAAAGTTAAAGTTATATAAAGTAATTAAGGAAAAAAGTTAAAAAGATGATCTGTTGTGAGTGTAGATAGTTGAAACTTGAAAGAGAAAAAGCGGAATAGAGATTAGTAATGGGTTCATTTATAAACTTTCTATTTTAAGTTTATATAACGTTAAGTGGAACTCAGAATGATAAATTTTAAAATTTGAAATAGAACGAGTAGAGTATTAGTTTTGGATCATCCCCTAGGGGCATAGCCGACAATCATGTTGGTAGGCTTAGTCGCACACCTACTAAATTAGACCTGAACTCGGCCACTAATAATGTAATTAGGGTAAGTCAGGGTCGATCCACGAAGAACGATGATTATTTGCGAACAGTCACTTGACCAGATTGGGGGTTTGATTTTGATTGTGATTAAATCCTAGACGGGAAATTAAACTAATTGTGATTAAAACAATGATTAAAAAGCACTTCAGATTTGATACTGTCACCGGATTTTAATTCTAATATCACTGATAATTCTAATCTCCTTTAATCTTATTCACTTGATTACGAGATGTATTTCAATCTCTGTCTCTTCTTTCAGAATAGTTTATAGCAGTGGCACACTCACTATAAACCCTAATTAAAATTAAACCTAAACTGGCACAGAAAAGGTCTAAAGATTAATTGATGAAGTTTTAAGAGACTAAAATCAAGAACGCTTTCTAAAAAATAATTTAGATAATCGTCTAATCTTGCCTACTCCCCAAATTGCTATGGCACATACACAATTCGTGGAGATGCTACAATGAAAACCCTAATTCTGGCACAGAACGAGTAATCTAGCAAAGATCAATAAAGAGGACAAGTAAATTGGCCAGATTTACAAACCCTAGAAATTAATCTAAAACGGTACAAGCAAGATTATGAACAAGAATTAATAAAAGAAAAAAAGAAATACCTCAATAGAAATAAAACCCGGATCAAGATCTCAAATCCAAAGTAATGGAGTTTTAGTTCTCCATTAATGGTTACACCAAGCTTCAAAGAGAAAAAGAAAAATAAAAATACGTGGTCTTCTGCTCCTCTCCCCAAAAAGTCGATCTCCCTGTTTTCCACCTAATTCTAAACTAATTCTCTTTAATTCCTAATTAAACTCCCTAAGGATAATGAATAAGAATAAATAAAAAAATAAAATAAACAAAAACCAACTCACTAAAAATCAGTCCAGCCGCCGCTGCTTTGTGAAGGTTGACTTTCACCATTTTACAATTCAGCCCCTGGAGTTTTAATATTGTCAGTTCAGTCCTCCAAGTTTCAGAAATTGCAGAAAAGCCCCTAAATTCCCAGTTCTTTGCAGTTGGTCCTGCACTCTTCCGCCAGTTAACTTTGACTTGACTTTGACTACTTGACCATCGAGACAGACGTTGAAGCTCACCAAAAGTTACATCCGGGAAAAATAATTAAATAATAACGACTATTCTACCTCGGATTACAATAAAGCTCAAATGATAAAATAATGTCTCAAATACATCAAATCTAGTCTAAAATACATCAAAATGTACCAAAATATATGAGAGAATAAGGTAAATAATGTATACAAAATCCGCCACATCAAATTCCCCCACGCTTAGACCGTTACTCGTCCCTGAGTAACATCCAACCCCACTCTAAACTCCGGTCTAATCAGCGTAGCATGGGAGAAAATGACCCCTAATCTCCTCTAAGCCTCCAAGTCAAAAGTCAACAAACACAACCAACTCTCGGAGTATAAGAAACTCCGTCCCCATATACTCCAGGAAATCAAATATAGATCAATGGCCTTAGCCCGATACAAAACTCCAAAATAGTGAAAAACCGTATCCGGACTAAGGCCCACTCATAAAAGCCACGGGGAACTAAAATATCCTAAATTTCCCCCACGCTAGTCTCGCACTACAAGTCTCCCTCATTAAAAATAAGTTTTTTGGCCGGGTAGTGGGTCCCGCGTAAAACTCACCTCGTGTTTAGCACCAACACCCCCTTATAACTCCAAAAGCAAAACGAGGATTTCTATCCTATTACCCACTAACCGAACCTCCAACATCAAAATATCCTAACCCGAAAACTCCGAACCTCCCTTATGTCGCCAATCACCGGTGAATAAAAGATAACATCACTCAAAATCTCACCTTTTGCCTAAGCGCCCTTTCGGGTTTTCACTTAGCCTCTCAATTTTTTTTTTTTTTGTTTTTTTTTATTTTTTTTTTTTTTTTTTTTTTTTTTTTTATAAAGAAAAACTAACTAGCTATCTAGAAATAAAATGCATACTATACAATTACAAATCCGTCCCCACGCTTAAACCACACAGTGTCCTCAATGTGTGTGCAACAATCAAAATAAAGGACAGTAAAAGCGTAAGAGAAAGGGAAAAAATGTACCATCACTGAGGGGGATATTGCCACGGTTGCCACTGCCAATCTGGGTACTGCCACTGATCAAATGACTGTGACTGCGAACTAGAAACCACATCTAGAGCAGGCATCCGTCTCGATGCACGCCTCAACTCACGGGCCTCTGTACGGGACAACATAATGGCATAGTGCTCATCAGCCACAGGGACATATGCGGCAGGACCCTGCTGCTGCTGCATCCAAGACTCCATCTGTCTCTGGCGGCTGTCTATTGTAATCTGTCTGTCCCGTATCTCCTCTAAAGTATCACCATACTCAGCCCACCGCCTATCCTCAAAAGCTACCCGACTCATGAACCTCTGGTCTTCCAAAAACATATCTGTCCTGGGTCCTCCTGTCCTCATAGGCAAATCTCTGATGTTGCTCATCAAGAAAATGACCTCATCTCTCCCCAATACCCATTGAACCGGACCCGGCACGATGATCGGGTTGTCTAGCTCTGGCTCCCTCCTGCTCATCCATATCGTCATCGTCATCCTCCTCAACTGGCATTTGGTGTTCATCGAGATTAATAACCCCGGCATTCTCCATCTTGTGCAAAGTCACCCGAAGAAAACGTCGCATGCCGTGAACAAGGTACCCCGAATGAATTCCCATAATGGAAATAAAGGGACCTGGAATCATTAGGAACAGGGTCGAAGCAATCATACTGACACAAGTATGCAAAATCAAAGAATTTCGGTCCACCCATTAACCCTGCATCCTCAGAAGCTTCCGGAATAAAATGCTGAGCCAAGAGGGTGATCATTCCACCAACGGGGATGTTGCCACTTTCCCGAAGAAGATAACCCTTACACCTTGCAATAAACGCATCTACCCAACATGGCACATAAGGGGCAGTACATAGCCCGATCTCATCAAGGCCATGTCGGATACACTCAATGGGCGGGCTCGCCCTTCCCCAGAAAAGTCATAGATAATCCCCTATAAAATAGTTTCCAAGCCGGATGAGAGAGATTCGATGCAACATTATGTGGACGAGAAAAATGGGAACCCGGTCAACCGAAAGAAAACGGTTGCATGCATCGCATCCGCCTCGTCAAACTCCCCAGCCGGTCCACTCACTCCCCAAATGCTTCGGATATCATCATATGACAACACCCTCTCCTCATCATCGAGATGGAACCTAATCTCCGGCCCAGTCTGTCTATTAACCACCCGCTCAAAACGTCGATAGGAACTCAAGTGTGTATCCTCTTATAAACAGGTGCACTCTTACCCAAAAATTCCTCTAGCCCAGCATTTCTCATCAACCTTAACCGGCGTTTTCAACCCAAGATTTGTTAAAACTGTGTATCTAAAAACCGAGTTATTTGAAGATGACGGCCCTGTTTATCTAAACTTCTTCATTTAGTCTTGTGAGCTCGAGTCAAGTTTGTCAATCCCATAAACATGGCATCCTCGGGAGGGGGTGGGGGGTGGTACAATTCCAGACGTTCTAGACTTTTTGGTAGCCCGACTAGACTACTACCATCGCCTTTCTTTCCCATTACTTTCGACAATCACAATTGGCACAACACTACTTCCACAATGCAATCACTCTATAGCATCGCTCACCAATACGCTCACAACAACAAGAACAATAATAAAAACCACACTATCGATTCAATGCAACCCACAATGCAATAAAAAAAAATTCCAACAATATCAACCGAAACACCACACTTTTCACCCAACAGTTGCACCAATCCCAACAATTCAAAAGCGGGAATTGAGAAAATTATACCTCTAACTGCTCAAGTATGCCCACGCAATCTCCTTGTCCCTCCAATAGTGCTCCAAGAAAGAGAAATCCAAAAAAAGCCCAATTTTGAAAAATTAGAGGTTCTTGAAATTTAGTGTGAATTCGAGCTTTGATGATGGGTTAGATTGAAATTGGTGAAATATAAGTGAGAAGGATGTTCAGAATGTGATTGGGAGAAGAAATCGAACCAATTTGATGATTTTGGGTGGTTAAGTTTATAGAGTGAGAAAATTTGATCAAGTGATGTTAATGGAGAAATTGAGATTGGATATGGTGTTGGGTGAGGAAGAAGATGAAGAGAGAAGGTGATTTGGTGTGCGGGGGTAGCGATTTAGTGGTGGAGGTGGTTGTAGAGGATGGGGGCGGCGGTTTGAGAGGAGGAAGAAGATGGGGGGAGTCGGGTAAACTAGAAGAAAGAATAATGGCGTCAAGGGCTGTCCAGAGCCAAATATGCGGCAAAAATCTGATCTACACGAGTCGTTGAGTAGTGCACGATGTTGCATCAGTACAATAGCATCTACACGAGTCGTGTACGTGGACACGAGTCGTGTCAATTTACACCCCTTCAGTATCTAGACTTTTACACGAGTTGTGTACGGACGCACGAGTCGTGCTCAAAAAGACCCCTTCAGTATCTCCACCTACACGACTCGTGTAGGTGTGCACGAGTCGTGTAACAAATTTTTTTTTTTTTTTTTTTTTTTTTTTTTTTTTTTTTTCATTCATTCATGCCCAGCCCAAGTTTGACCAAGTGTGCCTCTCCAAGCCATGATTTCCTGCATCCACATAAACAAAAATATACCCTTAGTAGCACCAATTCTAGACATGAATAAAAACATAAAAATTAAAAGCATAATTTACACAAATAACAAATAAAGTAAGCAAATAAATCCCGGGTTGCCTCCCGGTTAGCCGCCCTTCTTTAACGTCTTTAGCTAGACCAAATGCCGGGAAAGCACCCGGCATGCATCAAAGTTTAATGTCTTTGACAAGACTCGGATCCAATAATTATCAAACATATACCGGGTCTTGGAGATCAATCACCTCCAAATCCGCGGTATTCACGACTTCATTCTCAAAATACGGTTTCAACCGTTGACCATTCACTTTGAATCCTTTGTCCTCATTAGGACTAGAGATTACCACCGTCCCAAGCGGGGATACCTCCCTCACCACATAAGGGCCGGTCCACCGAGACCTTAACTTGCCCGGAAACAAACGAAGACGGGAATTAAAAAGAAGGACCTTTTGACCAACCTTAAAGTCCTTTCTAATGATCATTTTATCATGCCAAATCTTCGCTCGCTCCTTATAAGAAGGTTATTCTCATAGGCATCTCTCCTAATCTCATCCAACTCACTCAAGTGTATTTTCGCTCCTCACCGGAACCCTCTAAGTTCAAATTGAACTTTTTGACCGCCCAATAGGCTTTGTGTTCAAGCTCCACCGGTAAATGGCAAGGTTTACCAAACACCAATCGATATGGTGACATACCAATCGGTGTCTTATATGCCGTCCGGTAGGCCCACAACACATCATCAAGCCTTTGACTCCAATCCTTCATATTTGGGTTCACAGTTTTTTTCAAGGATGGATTTTATCTCTCTATTGGACACCTCGGCTTGGCCATTTGTTTGGGATGATAAGCAGTCGACACCTTATGGGTGATATGATATCTCTTGACTAGAGCTTCGACTGTCTTATTGCAAAAATGAGTCCCCCTATCACTAATAATGGCCCTTGGCATCCCAAACCGACACAAAATGTTGCTTCTCAGGAAGTTGACCACTACTTTTGAATCATCGGTGCGGGTAGGGATGGCTTCCACCCATTTGGACACACAGTCCACCGCAAGCAAAATGTACACAAACCCACAAGAATTAGGGAACGGACCCATAAAGTCTATCCCCCACACATCAAAGATTTCACAATTCACAATGAGGGTTTTGTGGCATTTCATCACGGCGCCCAATATTACCAACCCTTTGGCACCTATCACAAGTCTGACAAAAAGTGACCGCACCATCGAAACAAAGTTGGCCAAAAGAAGCCACAATCCAAGACTTTCTAGCGGTCTTTTTCGCACCAAAATGACCACCACATGCATACTCATGACAGAATTTGAGAATAGAGGACACCTCACTGTCGGGAATACACCTCCGAATGACTTGGTCGGCACAATGCCTCCACAAGTTGGGTTCATCCCACACATAATATTTGGCATCACTACGGACTTTGTCTCTTTTCGATTTTGACATCCCCGGAGGGAATTTATTCAAGACAAGAAAATTGACCAAGTCCGCATACCAAGGGCCACTGAATTAACTGCCCAAAGAACCTCATCAGGAAACTCACCCCGGATTGGGGCTTGTTTATAAGGTTTGTCTTCCTCCATTACAGGCGACTCAAATGGTCGCAACTAGATTTTCAGCGCCCTTTTTGTCCCTAACCTCTATGTCAAACTCACTCAACAAGAGAATCCACCGAATGAGTCTCGGTTTAGCCTCTTTTTTAGACATTAAATACTTAAGAGCAGCGTGGTCGGTGTAAACAATGATTTTTAGTACCCAACAAGTAGGACCTAAATTTTTCTAGTGCAAAAACCACCGCCAACATCTCCTTCTCAGTAGTGGAGTAAGTTTCTCTGTGCCCCATTCAAGGTCATAGACGCATAATAAATCACATGCGAGGCACGCTCCACTTTTTGACCCAAAACCGCCCCCACGGCATAATCACTAGCATCACACATGATCTCAAAGGGACGAGACCAATCGGGTGCTTGAATAATGGGGGTAGTTGTCAACCTAGACTTCAACTCATTAAAAGATTGCTTGCAATTATCATCAAAATTAAAATCAACCTCTTTTTGCAACAGGGTGCATAGAGGTGAAGCAATCTTTGAGAAGTCCTTAATGAACCTCCGGTAAAACCCGGCATGACCAAGGAAAGACCGGACTTCACGCACATTGGTCGGGTAAGGAAGTGAAGAAATGACATCAATCTTAGCTTTGTCAACTTCGATACCCTTTTTCGACACAACATGACCCAAAACAATGCCTTGCTCGACCATAAAGTGACATTTTTCAAAATTAAGACCAAATTGGTTTCAATGCACCTATCCAACACTAGTCCTAAATGAGCAAGGCATTCATCAACGAGTCTCCATGGACAGTGAAGTCATCCATGAAAACTTCCATAAACTTTTCCACAAAATCGGAGAAAATACTCATCATGCACCTTTGAAAAGTCCAGGTGCATTACACAATCCAAACGGCATTCTCCGATAGGCAAAGGTGCCGAAGGGGCTGTAAATGTAGTTTTCTCTTGGTCTTCCGGGCAATAGGTATTTGAAAATACCCGGAAAAACCGCGAGAAAACAAAAATACGCCCTTCCGGCTAACCTTTCCAACATCTGATCAATAAAGGGAGGGGAAAGTGGTCTTTACGAGTTACCTCATTTAGCCTCCGGAGATCAATGCCACACACGAATTCCCCGTTTGCTCCCGGGTTGGAACCATCTCTCCCTTTTGATTACGGGAGACCGTGATCCCGCCCCTCTTGGGCACACACTGTGTGGGGCTCACCCACTTGCTGTCGGAGATGGGATAGATGATCCCCATCTGTAGTAGCTTCAGGACCTCCTTCTTCACCGCCTCCATCATTGGCGGGTTAAGCCTCCTCTGCGGTGTCCTCACCGGCTTCGCATCTCCTCTAGTTGATCCGGTGCATACATAAAGATGGACTAATGCCCTTGAGATCGGCAATAGTCCAACAATCGCAGATTTCCGCTCCCGGATCACCTCAATTAACCTCTTCTCTTGATCCGCTGTCAAACTGCTAGAAATCACCACCGGAAGCGTCTCTCCCCTCACCTAGATATACATACTTAAGGTGCTCAGGGAGGACCTTCAACTCAAGCTCGTGGGCCTTCTCTATAGATGGAACAAGTTTCTCCATCGGAACCTCTAGCTTATCTGACCCATGACCCGGCGCAGTAGCAAACATAGCACTCTCTGTAAGACCCATACCGCTTCCTTCATCGAGTCTGAGATGTCAAACTCCAAATTAGCATACCCCAAAGCATTCTCTAATGCGGTCTTGATATCATCATCTCCACTAGACACTCAAATACCTCCTCCACCAATGGCTCGATCACATCGATGAAACACAAAGACTCTGAGTCCTTAGGGTATTTCATAGAGTCAAAGATGTTGAACTCCATTACTTGCCCATCGAACTCCATAGTAAGTGAACCATTAGCTACATCGAGCTTGGTCCAGAGCAGTCGACATAAAAGGCCTCCCAACAGTATTGGGGCCTTTGGATCCGTCTCCATCTCAGAAACATAGAAATCCGCGGGAAATCATCATTACCAACCCGACTAAACACTAGAACATCCTCCCAATCCCTCGGGTAGGCATTAGACCTATCCGCCAACTGTATCACAACTCTGGTATCCTGAAGTGGCCCCAACTTAAAGTTTTCAAACAACGCATAGGGCATGACGTTGATGAAGCCCCCAAGTCCAACATGGCCTTATGCTCAGAAGCATCCCCCAAGTAACTGGAATCACGAACATCCCTGGGTCACTGCACTTCTTAGGCATTTTCCTCTGATACACTGCAGACACATGCTCACTACCTAACCTTCTTTTTACTCCTTTCCTTCTGATTCCTCTTCAGAGTACACAACTCCTTCAAAAACTTTGCATACCTCGGGACAGTCTGAAGAAGATCCAAGAACGGAATATTAACCTCTAACCTCTTGAAGTATCGTAATAGCATTATCAGGCTTCCGGCTTTCGATGTTCTTTCAAGGCCTCCGGGAATGGAACTTCAGCTCATATACAGGAGCCTTAACCTCTGGTGTAGTCTCTGTCTGAACTGGTGCCTTCTGTACTGGCTCTGCAATCTCACCTTTGCCTCCGTTCCTCATCCACAACCTTATCCTGCAGCTCCTTACCATTGCGAAGAGTCATCGCACATGCATTCTGCTTAGATTCGGTTCAGTCTGAGATGGCAACTTCCTCGAATCTCTAGCCTCTATCCGTCCCACTGCATCAGCTACCTGACCCATTTGCTTCTCCAAGTTACCAATGCTCGCATCGGTGCGCTGCTGATACTGCTGAAAATTCTGGTTCATGGTGCTAACACTCTGAGCCAAAGAATTCAGTAATGCCTCTGTAGACTGTCCTGGAGAATTCTGCTGCTGCTGCTGTTGCTGCTGTGGGGCGCTGCTGCTGCTGATATGGTGGTCTATAAGAGTTGTACTGATTACCCTGGTATTGCTGGCTGCTGATAACCCTGCCTGATTACCAAACTGCTGTCCCTGACCACCCGGCTGATTTTGCTGCTGACCTGTACCCCATCTGAAATTAGGATGATTTTTCAGTTGGGGTTATAGGTGTTACCCATCGGTCTCTGTCCCTGCTGCGCAAACCCACCGCATTAACATCCTCCATCTCGCCCGTCTGCAGAGACGGACACGAATCTGTAGGGTGCGTAATGTCATAACAAATCCCACACGGTTTCGGTGTCTGTCCAGAACCAATTGTTTAACCATACCCTTGAGATCCTCCATATCCGTCTCAAACTTACTGGACACCCCACTGTTAGAACCTGCTGCACTGACCTGTCTCACATTAGACCTCTTGCCATGGGTCCTCGTACTCTTAGCCAGCTCCTCGATCAATCTCTTAGCTTCCTCGGTAGTCTTGTTCAGAATGCTTCCCCCACAGCACGAATCCACTAGCCGTTTATCCTGATAGTCAATCCCCATGAAAATAGACAATCAGCTGATCCTCAGTAAACCCATGATACGGGCAACTCCTACAAAGCTTGTGGAAGCGGTTTGTAGTAGTCATATAGGGTCTCATCAGCCTTCTGCTCCATATTGCTAATGTCTCTCTTCATCACATTTATCTGATCCTGAGGGAAAAACTCTTCAAGAATACTTCTTTCATCTGCTGCCAAGTCGTGATGCTGTTGGGTGGCAATGATAGTGTAACCATCCATTCGCGTTATCTTTCAGTGTGAAAGAAA
>JAOWBW010002306.1:0-37864 GCA_026119855.1 Campanula takesimana
GTGGCGGGGCTGGTGCCGGTGGCGTCTTGTGGGTGGTGGTCATTCCTGATAGTGGTGGTTATTGCGGATGGTGATTGAACTTAACAATGGTTGACAAAGACTCGTTGTGTTTGACTTAAGAGTTAGCTATAAAAAAATCTACTAATTATTTCTATCCAATTAGTAATATATTTGAATATATATATAAGGGAAAAATGACGCTAGCGACTTAAACGAAAATTATAAAACTTTTTGGATGAAAACAGAAACAAATGAATAGATTAGGGATGAAACAGTTATTTAGTTTGTTAAGTTACTAACGCCCATTAAAGTCAATTAACATTTTCAACGATTTTGGTTCAATTTGCTAATTTATCAATAGTACACAGGTCACATTTATTATTTAGATTAAAGTGATATTTTTGCACTAGTACGGAGGTTAGAAATGCGGTTTACTCTTTTTTGGTTTCTTCTAGGTCTCCGAAATTCGAAAATAACACCAATTTTATTGGCAGGAATAACTTTGACGTTATACGTGCGCTTTTCTAAATTCTTTTGGTTTTTTCCTTTTGATTTCTTTATATTTGCAATGATAAATAAATAAAAGGACTCTAATTAGTATATTTATTTTCTAAATTCTTCATACAAAATAACTTTTATAGCATAAAAAAGATAGTAACTGGTTTAGTTATAAGAAGAGTATAATTTACAAACAAAAAAAACAGATTTGGAAAATGACTTTTATTTTAAATAATGTAGCATGATCACTATCATGATGGACATAGTGGATAAAAAAATCAATTAAACATGAACTCTAATAAATACTCCCTCGGTCGAGAGTACTACTTTCTATTTTGGTATGTTCCAGAGTAAGAGTCTCTTTCCTAAAATGGCAAAGAATCTTTATTATTCATCTCACTCATTCTCTCCTACTTTACTTTTATACTCACAACACCTATCAACTTACTATTCCCTCCCACTTATTATCTCTCCTACTTTACTTTTATACTCACAACACTTACTTACTTCCACCCAGTATTCTAAAAATCGCTAGGCGGGGCCTAGGCGATGAAGCTAGGGGCCTAGGCGGGGCTGAGTTTTTAACGCATTTTTATATATTTTTAATAAATTTATATATAATTATGTATATTTATTCATAAAATTGTGTAAATTATTTTCGTTATTTCATATTTGTCAAAAGAATTAATAATATTAATTTAATAAAAAAAATATAACTAATTAATTAGTAATCTAGTAGTATTTTAAAATATTTCAAAGGAACAAATTAACACACTAACTCATTAACTCAATAGTTTCAGCCCAAGCCCAACTTGAGCTTCCCTTGTTAATACTCTATAATGAAGCCCACTCTATAATGAAGCCCATTTAATTGTTAGCCTGGTTAGGTCAGTAAGGAAAGGAGAATTAACAAAAAAAAACCTAGGCCGCTGCTGTATGTCCATCTGCCGTCGTCTTCTTCAAAGAAGAGCCGCCGCTTTTCATGGCTTTCCTGATTCAAATTTCAAACCAATAGCAAGCTCGTCAACCTGATTTGGACCAATCTCCTCCCCAGCATCAACTTTGTTCACTCCAACGCTTCGCCTCTACTCGTATTCCAGGTTAGGGTTTTCGTTTTTCGCCAATTTCTTCATGTCTGACAACACTTGGCGAATCTCGGCACCGCAGACCGCCTAAGCGCCGCCTAGCTGTCTAGTCGGCCGACTAATTTCTGAACGCCAAATTTGGCCGATTTGCACAAAAGCGTGGCGGTAGAGCAACGCCCAGCGGCTAGGCACCTCCTAGGCGGCCGCCTATGCCGCTTTTTAGAACACTGCTTCCACCATTTCTTAATCTCCGTGAAAATGGGAGGTAAGACTCTTACTCCGGGACGGATGGAGTTGTATATTTGGAATAGTTAAAAGTGGGGTAGATAATAGTAAATGAATAGTTGTTGTGATAGAGTTGAGAAAATCTTTTCTTTTTTGGTATGTGAAAGTTTCCAATCGAACACTCAAAATAGCAAAATGAAAAGTTTATTTTGAGACAGATGGAGCTCACCTAATTAATTTGGTCCGTCCTTAAAAGTCCGATCTAAAGTTCCGAAATGAGTTAGGAGTTAGGATTACACGATCTAGAATCCCGTCTTTCGGTCCTAATTCCTAACTGATTTCTGACTGACTACCTAATTGCAATATATACACGGCCTCTCCGACGAGCAAAAAAAAATCGTCAAACCTCATACTCAAAACATCATGAATCGTCCTCGTCCTCATCCTTTTTCATGCAATCCAAAAGATTACTGAACGAGATAAACCGACCAAGGTATTGGGCCTCGACATATGCAGGCATAAGCCCACGAATTAGGGACCAAGGCTCGTCTCGGCTAGACACATGCCGAGGTGTGATATACGTGCCGACTTGTGCCGATTCAAGCAGTAATAAAGTTACATTCCTAATATAACGCAGAATCTGTAAACAGAGTCCAACATCTGCATGAATAAAGGGAGTCCTTACTTAACAATGATACCTCTTTTACAAGCTAGCGGAGATTACAATCCTTATCAGGATTCTACCTTCCTAATATACGAGTTCTACTCTATAACGGACTCCATGACTTCCTTAACAAGTCAGGACTAATTCACCAGCGCCTATATAAATAGGTCCTCATACGATAAACTGGTAACGAATTCTCTTGGCTCTTACTCTAGTCAATTTATTTCTCTTTTGTTTTATCTCACATAACAGATTCTTATTCTCACGCCGGAGGACATTCGCAGGTGAAGCCCCAGCTAGTTTACGTGTTATTGTTTCATGTGTGTAGATCCGATCGAGGAGGTTCTTCTTGTTGGGATTATCCGAACCGTTAGACGAAGGCTGATCCGGTACGTTTCTTGCAGTATCAATTTGGTTCCATTGTCGAGAAACGTTCGATCGGAGAACTCTTTTCGTTCGGATAATCACAATCTCCTCATGGACGAAATTAGGGGTGTAAACGGTTCGGTTCGGTTTAGAGGTTTTTAGAGACTAAACCGCTAGTGATCGGTTTGGTATTTTTCTAAACCAAACTGAACCACGCAAACCTCCAAACCGAACTGAACCAAACTGCATGGTTCGGTTTGAACCGCATTTAAACCGCAGTCCAAACTGCGGTCCAAACGAAGGTCCAAACCAAAGCCCAGACCAAAGTCCAATTGATTTAGCCAGTTGACTGTTTTTTCAAATAGCAGCACCCACCTCATATTTATATCCACTTCTCCCTTTCCCTTTCTTTCATTTTCGATGTGGGAAATAGCAGCACTCTTATACCCTCTCTCTTTCAGTTTTAGATCGCATGAAAATGAAATTGAGACCGTGAAATCGAAATTACCTTGGCGTAGTAATCCTTCCAGACACGGCGAGCAATCTGATGGCCTCCCAAATCAATTTGAGGAAACAAAAGGAAGGGAAAACAGTACCTCATCCTTGAGCATGTGAAGCAAGGTAGTTTTGCCGGCGTTATCGAGGCCGAGAAACAAGATCTTAGCCTCTTTCTGCCATAATCCGAGAGAGGCTAAGACGCCATAGAACCAATCGAGGAGAAATATGGTGATGGAGATTTGATTTTGATCGAAGAAATGGAATTCCAATGGATCTGGATTCGGCAACAGTTGTCGTCGGTGATCTTCAGTCTTTTTGAAATGGGTATTCCTCGAAAATCTTGAATTCGGAAATCTTAAATCGAATATTGAGAATTAATTACCTTGAAAGCGGAAGATAAAGAAGGAGAATTAAGGTTAAAAAAGACATGGGGGGAGAAGGTTGGAGGTGAGTGGAAGCAGAGAGGGGATGAGTTGAAGGAAATGGAGACGCCATTTTTGTTCTTGGAAATACATTTCCCACATGGAGAAAAAGAGTAAAGGGGAAGGGAGGAGGTGGATACAAATGGTCTGGCTATGGTTCAGTTTAATGTTTTAGCTTGCGGTTCGGTTTCATAGTTCGGTCTCACGGTTCGGCTTAGAACGGTTTGGTTCGGTTCGGTTTGGTTTGGTTTGGAGGGGTCAAACCGCAGACCGAACCGAACCAAGTGGTTTGTCAAATTTTAAAACCGAACTGAACCATTAATGCTAAAAAACCGAACCAAACCGCATGGTTTGGTTCGGTTTCGAACCGCGGTTCAGACCGAACCGCTGACACCCCTAGCCGAAATACTGGCAGACGGTCAAGCAGCAAGCGTAACGCCAGAAGGCGACCCCAATCTGCCACAACCTAACGTGGCTAACAACGCTGCTCAAATTCAAGGGATCCATCCACCTCCGCCTCAACCCCATGGGGGCGGCAAGAATACGCGTTCAAGAGGACCTCCACCATAGGTTACCCAAATTTATGGACGACGGAGGAGAGCGGCAACAAGACCTCAAAATAGCGAAGCTGGCCCCTCAAGACCACAGCCTTTAGATCGAAGGGCATTGCTTCAACAGAACCTCACGACGCTCCAACAATTGGCAGACGCTCAAAGAGACCTCCTGGAATATGACCCTGAGCACTCCATGGCACATCTCCTCCAGCCCTCTAGAACTAGAAGAGCTCACAAGGATGATAGACGGACTCATTATAGAGAAATACCACGTGCGGATGGCCGACGTGACCGAGATCCACGTGATGTTCCATTGGAGAACCGAGCAACCAACTTGAAGGTCGATTGGGCCCAATTAATTGAGAAGGGTGAGATTTAAGGAATCAGATTAATTAAGGGAGGGAAGAAGAAGCTGAATCTCCCGACGTAATAATTCTGGGAGAAAGGCGACATCATAATGACTGACGTTGATTTCCATCAAAGCAGGAACCGTCCCATCGTACTCCGCCTAGACGACCTATCCCCAACCCAGAGGTAAGCCGAGTTGCGGGGGAAACCGAGATAAGGGAAGAGACAGACAAAGGAGCTCTCATCGTAGTTCAGAAATTGATGATCGAACCATAATGGATCTAAAAG
This sequence comes from Campanula takesimana, assembly GCA_026119855.1. Lineage (NCBI taxonomy): Eukaryota > Viridiplantae > Streptophyta > Magnoliopsida > Asterales > Campanulaceae > Campanula > Campanula takesimana. Next base: position 4,949 of record JAOWBW010002306.1, read on the forward strand.
AGAGGCTCGAGAACGTGGAGATAAACCAAGGGCAGAGAAGACCCAAGAATAATTATGACGCGATACGTCCTCTCGCACAGTGGATAAGGGACTCTCCACCTAACCCTCAATTAAAGCTCCCCAACCTAGACAAATATTATGGCAACTCTGATACTTTGGATCAACTTCAGGCTTTCGAAAGCATGATGGCTCTGGTATCCAATCAAGACGATATACTTTGCAAATCCTTTGCCAGCACGTTAACAGGAGCAGCTAGGTCTTGGTTCATGGATCTAGAAAAGAGAAGCATCGACTCTTTTTCCAGATTAAAAATGAAGTTCCTGGAATACTTCTCCACTGCCGGAGCAAGAAAGAAAAGACTCTCTGACCTAACTAATATGGTGCAAAGTAAAAAAACGAGACGACCATGAATTTTTTCCAGATATTCAGAAATCTAGCTGATTCCATTGAAGAACGGCTTACCGACAGAGAAATAATAGTGTGTTTTACTAACGGGCAAAGATCTGATGCCCTCGCTTATGAGTTGTCGGTAAGAGAGCCTCGAACGAAGTCAGAATTATACCATGTGGCCTATGCGATAGCTATTGTGGAGGAAAAAAGAAATTTGAAATTTGGTAGTGGGGATAGAGACCGAGATCATGAGAATAAACCGACCACTGGGGACTCGGTCCAAGGGTCCAATGGAGGTGGAAACAGGGGAAAACAAGAACGAGAGGAACTAAGAAAGCCGAGATCTTCACTCCCCTTACAAAACCAATCTCAGAGATACTCAACTTGGTGGACCTTCCTACTCCTAAGCCTATTAGAGAAAATCCAAAGTATCCAAAAGACACAAGCAAATAATGTGCCTACCATAGAGACAATGGTCACGACACAGATAATTGTTACGCTCTTAAGAAGATGATACAGAAGTGGATTGACCAGGGAAAGCTGGATCGATATGTCATGAAAAAGGACAACAAGCGCCCAAGGGAAGAAGGAATAAGGAAGAACAAGGAGATAGGCCTCCCAGAGCCAAATTAATTGGAGTCATACGAGAGGAGATCCCCTCAAATACCAAGTTGAAAGAACAGATTCATTAACTGAGTAAGGTGTACCACATTCCTCCGTGGATCCACAAAAGAGAAGAGGTGATCCGTTTCTCCCCAAATGAGTTGGCTGGAAACAAAGCAATGAGGGAGCATCCATTAATAATCAAAGGAAGGATAGACAACTGTGAATCAGAGAGACTCTTTATTGACTCGGGGGCCGCTAAAGACATACTTTACTACAGCACTTTCAAGGAGATGTAGCTACCGAACAGTATGCTATCTCCTTATAATGGAAGACTGGAAGGGTTTACGAATCATAAGCCAGAAGCAAAAGGGACTGTGGACCTATTACTTGAAGGTGGAGAATACCCCTATAAGGCATCTGCAACAATTACCTTCATCGTCATGGACCTAGCCAGTGACTACCATGCTATCTTGGGCTCCCCTAGCAAGGTAAGTTAGGCATGGTTGCTTCCCTCCCTCACCAAAGGGTGAAGTTTCCCACCCCAGCAGGCATTGGGTGTGTACTGGGTGCTCCCAAAGATTTCCTGGAGCATGTAATGAAGTCTAAGAATACTAAAAACAAGATAGAGATTGACACTCCAGAAAACAACAATACTCTCTCCAAGACGACCACGGCTACCAATTCGACATCAAATATCAGCATAATCTTGAAGCAGTTGATGACCTTCCGAAGAAATGGGTGATACTTGATACCGGGAACACTCCAGTAGAATCCGAGATGACATATGGACTAGACAATTTTGGCTCTATTTCCCTCAACACAACTTCTGACGAGTCGAGTGACTTGACCCTCGCTCTCGTCCCAATCTCAGGGGCCACAGAACCTAGTCACATCGAGACCGAGGTTGATCAACTCCTAGACTTGGAGAACTTGAGCCTAAAGGGAAAGAACAAGGAATGAGTCAGAGAAATCATCATAGAGACTCTGGGATTCAGGGATGGGCCAGAACTCAAACCGGTTGATCAACTAGAAGAGGTCGTGATCAACCCAGATTATCCTGAATACAAATTAAAGATTGGAAGGCAACTTTCTCTAGAAGAAAGAGAAGAGATTATCTCCCTACTCAAGAACAACCTGGACGTGTTTGCATGGAAGGTGGAGGACATGGTCGGAGTGAAGGAAGATATTGCCCTTCATAAACTTGAAGTGGACAAGTTTTTTAAACCCATCAAACAGACACGCAGAGTATTTTCTAGAGACAAAGAGAAAGCCGTTGAAGAGGAAGTGGAGAAGCTGTTGAAAGCAGGCATCATAAGGGAAGCAACTTACCCAGAGTGGTTGGCCAATGTTGTCATGGTCATCAAATAAAATGGCAAGTGGAGGATGTGTGTGGACTTCACAGATCTCAACAAGGCTTGCCCCAAAGATAGTTACCCACTCCCAAGGATCGATAAGCTAGTAGACTCCATTGTTGGACACCAGACACTTAGCTTCCTTGATGCTTACTCGGGTTATCACCAAGTTAAAATGGCAGAAGAGGACATTGAAAAGATGGCCTTCCAAATGGCCAGTGTGATTTATTTCTATGTAATGATGCCCTTTGGCCTCAAGAATGCTGGAGCAACCTATCAGAGGATGGTCAACAAGATCTTCAAGTCACAGATTGGAAGAAACATGGAAGCTTACGTTGATGACATGGTGATAAAGACCAAGTCAGGAAGCCATACCGTAGACTTGAAGGAGACAATAGAAAACATAAAGGCCAATGACATGAAGGACAAACCCAGCAAGTGCGTATTTGGGGTCACAGCAGGCAAATTCCTAGGCTTCATGGTCTCACAGAGGGGCATTGAGGCCAATCCAGAGAAGATCCAAGCACTGGTAGAGATGCAAGAGCCGACGTGTATCAAAGAGGTTCAGAGACTAAATGGAAGGGTTGCCGCCCTAGGAAGATTCATTGAAAGATCAGCAGAAAGATCCCTCTCCTTCTTTAAAGCCTTAAAGGGAACAAAGGATTTCGGTTGGACACCAGAATGCTCGGCCTCATTCCGGAAATTAAAGGGATACTTAGGATCTCCACCTCTACTGAGCAACCCTGTCATGGGAAAGATGCTTTACGTGTTCCTTGCAGCAACAGACCATGCTATAGCAGCAGTACTTGTTTGAGAAGAAGGCGGGGTCCAGAAGCCAGTATACTATGTAAGTAAGGCACTATCCTAATATAACGCATGCCTAAGCCCACGAATTAGGGACCAAGGCTCGTCTCGGCTAGACACATGCCGAGGTGTGATATATGTGCCGACTTGTGCCAATTCAAGCAGTAATAAAGTTACATTCCTAATATAACGCAGAATCTGTAAACAGAGTCCAACATATGCATGAATAAAAGGAGTCCTTACTTAACAAGAATACCTCTTCTACAAGCTAGGGGAGATTACAATCCTTATCAGGATTCTACCTTCCTAATATACGAGTTCTACTCTAAAACGGACTTCATGACCTCCTTAACAAGTCAGGACTAATTCACCAGCGCCTATATAAATGGGTCCTCATACGATAAATTGGTAACGAATTCTCTTGGCTCTTACTCTAGTCAATTTATTTCTCTTTTGTTTTATCTCACATAACAGATTCTTATTCTCACGCCGGAGGGCCTTCGCCGGTGAAGCCCCGGCTAGTTTACGTGTTATTGTTTCGTGTGTGTAGATCCGATCGAGGAGGTTCTTCTTGCTGGGATTATCCGAACCGTTAGACGAAGGCTGATCCGGTACATTTCTTGCAGCATCAATTACCAAATTCTCTCAACCCTAATAATTTCATCACCATCTCACACAACATACAAAGCTCGTAACGTTAAAACAGGCAAGTTATGCATAATCACAGTCATCCACAGCTACAAGGATTTGAAATATATTTACAGTTTGATCCTATTAATCGTTTGCGCCACCAACTCCAACAATGGCTCCGGTTAGAGCAAGAATATATAAAGAATGATATCAAATAAATAATCAATCACAAATACAAGAATTTACGTGGTTCACCAACTTGGCTACGTCCAAGGGTGGAGGGAGAATATATTACTTTCAATGAACAATTACAAAAGACAATCTCTCTAATTTAGTTGCACAAATTATTTAGGAAAATAATTCCGTCAACCTAAATCCTAGATCTCTACTTGTAACTCTCAAAGTTGATAGACTCAAAAAATATGCTAGGGGAGGGGTTAGTATTTAGAGTTGGTTTTGGGGGAAACTAGTTCCTCCACAAGTTATAAAAAGTCATGTTTTTTAACCCTTCTTAAACCCTAAAAGGTCTAAACCCTAAACCTTAAACCCTAAACCCTAAACTTTAAACCCCAATAAAAACATGACTTTTTGTAACTTATGGAGAAACTAGTTTCCCCCAAAATTTTCTCTAGTATTTATAGGCATAAATACTAGAAACCCAAAAGAAAAAGGAAACCTATTTCTTGTGCACAAAATCTATTCTACTTAGGAATCTATTTCCTAATTCTAGAATAATTCTTTTACACAACAAAAATAGAGTACTAATTAATTTGGGACGGTGTGAATCCTAATCTAATTATTCAACCAAGAGAATCAGACACTTTAAGCCACGAGCCAGGACAGGTTGCGTGCATATATGGCTTAAGCTTAAAGCCAATGCTTGAACATCTGGATTGCTCCCTGATTTTATGGCCTCGGTTTTGCCACAATTCTCTTTGTCCCAAAATTACAAATACTTGTTGCAGAAATATCCTTAATCAATCGCCAATAATTCAAAGGCATATTCCCAACAGCTCCAATATCATCTCCACGTTCAAACACGGAGATGAGTTCTGGATCGTCATGCCCTTCTGACTGGGAATCTTTAAACTCTACAAACACTTCCTTTTTCCGTTCCAGATGGATGGAATCCAGCATGGATTATGTTCTTGATGAAACCCTAACGGCTATCCAACGCCTTCATGAACTGCATGACAAGATTGATTTGGATCACGTACTAGTGGAGGATGGTAGGGATGTCACTTTTGATTTAGGATTATTAAGCTTTATTAACAAAGATTAATTATATGGAAGGGTTGATAGGGAAACATTAATATAATTCTTATTAGGGCTAGCTATATCCGTTGATTTATCTATCATAAAAGTTCATGTGTAGTTAGCTTAGTTAGTTGTTCTACAAGTATAGTCAATTTCAAGAATATTTATAGCTATCTCCTTACCCTTTTCTTGTATTTGTTGTTAATTCGGTCTATTTTGATACTTTTGATTTTCTACACGGACCTTCTTTTTAGTACTAATTTTGTATGCTCCCATTCAAAAAAAAAAAAAAAAAAACATGTGATGATGCACCATTATAAGAATACTATCCATAACAATAATAATGATATTTATCGCAAAGCAACGTACAAACATTAATGCACACAAACATGATGAAATATGGCACTAAAGCAATGCCACTATAGCTAAACTGTGGCATGCAGGATGATATAAACTTGGAAACAGAAGAGACCCTTTGAACACAGATGCATCCGGTATGGTATTGAGGGCTTCAAGGGTGGGGGAGGGAGGGGATTGGTAAGTCCTTGGGCAAGACAGGGATGGTAGGCAAAGTGGGGTTGGGCAGTCCTTGAGGGATTTCGGGCAGATGAGGCAACTCAGGCACTGGGAGAGTGGGAACTTCTGTCTTGGGCAAGGCCGGGATAGTTGGCAAAGTAGGCTTAGGAAGTTCTTGTTCTTGAGGGATTTCGGGTAGATGAGGCAACTCGGGCACTGGCAGAGTGGGAACTTGTGGCTTGGGCAAATCCGGGAAATGAGGCAATGGAGGCAGTTCCACTTTAGGCAGTGTTGTCTCTAAAAGGTGGCGTGCCTCAGAAGTGATTTTGTCATTGTTCATTGATGAGAAAGTTGCAACGACGACTAAGAGCATAACTAGAGAGCTGGGTTTGTAAGAACGCGCCATTGTTGAAATTTGAAGCTGATGAGATGTGAGAACAGAAGATGAAAAAGCTTCTTTTGTTTTATCAGGTTTGATTTTGATGATAAAAGAATTGTTGATTTGGATGTGTTTATATAGATGTGGGATGTGGGGAGTTGAATGCTAGGATTAGGATTAGATGGTTGAGGTTGGTGTGAATTTTGAGATCATGAATATAGTTAGTTCAACTTCAAATCCATGTGTCCTCAATTTATTATTATAATATACTTGAATGTAATGCATTTTCTAAAATTGTCCAAGACTAGTGTCAGATTAGCTAAGGTGTTCGGACAGCTGCAAGCCTACAACAGACTGGAATTGACAGAGTTGGGCTATGGAGGAATTCAGGTGAAAATTTGGTGGGAATTTCTATTGTACTGTACTCCCTACGTTTCAAACTTATCAATACTAAATGTGAATGACCATGATTAAGAAAATATGTTTGAAAAATAAGTGTTTTGAGTGGGTAGGAGAGAGAAAATAAGTTAGAAGATACTTGTTGTTATAAGCGGGTGGGGCAGAAAAAATAAAATATTTTAGGTAAGTATCAATTAGTATGGGACGCCCAAAGCAGAAATAACGCAGTAACGGAGAACACATGATTTGGGAACCGACTTAAACTTGCACCAATGAGTTTCTAGGTCATGATAACGTGACGAGAAGGATAAGGTTTTATTTGAAGGATAAGGTTTTCTCCGCTTTCATTATTGATAAACCATCAAAAATATTATCAACACTAAAATTGCATTAGATGCATTTAAATGACATAAATATATAGTCAATGTTCAATCATATTGTCTCACGTAATAACCTCAAAAATTGTCATGACCCACAATAGAGACTTGTGCGGTCTATGCGCATAATGTTCTATGGCGTAGTTACATAATTTTGTCACTTCTTCTCTGTCCAGGACTACGTACGGCAATGGGGATGCGGTTTTTCGCAAAAACAAATGCAGACAAACAACATAAATTGTGTTTGACAATAGGGGGAGGGGGGGCAGATCACACAAAAACTTGCAAGTTAACTCAAATGTGTTGCATAGATATAGAGTAGCAGCAACAATGGTCAATAGAGGGGAATTAAAAGAACCAGAAACAATTTGTACAAGTAACAATCACAATTTCATTCCTTGATTCTAAAACTACCCCGGATACATATTACAAATACACAGACATTATAGCTATTCAAAAAAAAAAAGTATACAAACTTGAAAGTGAAACTAATCACAAACTGGAATAGCCTCATTGCATGACATTCCTCCCAAACCAATTACTAAAAACAAATTAAAATAAATAACGCTTAGCTCCAAAATTCTCGGGTTTTAGCAGGGTAGACTCCATTTTTCTGTTTTGAGCTACCTTTCTGGTAATCAAGAGTCCACTTCTCATATGTACAATCTATGAAATCATAGTAGCCTAAATGGAGCGAAAGTACAGGTATCGAACAGCAAATGGTTCACTGATTCTGGAAATTACATTTCTAATCGAAATAATCACAAAGTCAACTGCAGCGCGGTGAAACAAAATTAGGGCACCTTTTCACAGTGTCTGCACTGCTTGTCAAAGCAGAGCTTGGAAGCAACGGACTTTGTTCCTGACCTTGAATTCTTCCCATTCGCCACCCATCTTGTAATAAAGCTACTGCAAAATCAACACAGATTAACTTAAAAATCGATGCACACTAACACTCACGATTGCACAAAAACTCATAGAAGTTGACCAAAGGGGCCTGAAGAAAATGAAAATTTGATAAGATATGTGTTCAGACCTTGAAATAATTCCATCTTCCATGCTCATAAAAGGAATGCCTCCACACCAGCTGTGACCAGTGAACAGCATGTTTTCAACCTGAAGAAATGCAGGGTTGCTCAGAATAGAAACTACTCCCTCTGTCCCTAAATGAATGTCTGTTTTTCAAGAATTTTTTGTCCCAAAATGAATGTCTCTTGAAAATAACTGTCTCTAAATATTTTTTTACCAAAAAAAAAAATCACTAGTCATTTTCTACGTGAAAAACTAAATGTTTAGGAAGCTGTTAACAAGAATATGTAAACATTTTTACCACTAAATTGTATAAAAAGTGAACAGTTTCTCGATGTCCTTTAAAATGAAATTCGGACATTCATTTAGGGAGAGAGAGTACGACTTTGGCTCAACACACGCCCCAAGAGCAATTTCATTCACAAAGGGTCTTACAGAACAAAAAATAAAAATCATAAAGAAAATCTACCTACTTTAAAGTTATTCACCGGAAACTCTATAACAGGATTTGTTTCACATTGTCCACTCTGCATCCGATGAATAAACAGAAAAATTGACATGAAATTAGAATATCGCTGCTCAAACCCAAGGCTACGCGTTTTCTAGTTTATAGAATTGTGAATCAGAGAACATTTTAATTAAGAGAAACGAAACGTAGTCTATAAAATACCTCGAATGGAGGGACTAGATTAGCGCTATTGCGAACAACGAACGCTACAACGGAATGAAATCCAAAGATAGATATACAAAGAAACCGGTCCTTCATCTCTGTAATAGAGTCACTCCCACTCAGAGTTTCCTTTGTATTAGACTAATTTTAGTGGGACCATGCATATAAGTTAACTAATGTGTGTTGTAATTGAAATTCTAAACTTAAAAGAATCTATTTAATTATGTTTAAGTTAGACTCAAGGGTATATTGTTATGGACATGATGTGTAGGGACCAAATTATATTTATATAATTGATGAAGGGCCAAGTATATAAATACTAAAACTTAATAATAAACGTTGTTATACTTAGTTACAACATTTACCAAACGCTGTAGTAACTTTATAAACACTGTAACTAACTTATTACAAGCTTTCAAAAATGTTGTATTTTTGCATTATTATTGTAAAATGTTGTGCATGTTTCATAAGAATATATATATATATATACTCCCTCCGTCACATCACAAGTGACACTACCTAAAATAGAAATGTTTTAATATATTTATATTCAATCAACCTCACTCATTCTCTCTCTTCATTTTCCACCTCTCATTTTATTTAACCAACACTACTATTTACCCCACTCATTCTCTCTTTTCATTTTCTACCACACACCTACTATCTTTTCTTAATCTCCGTGTCCCAAAAAGTTGGTGCCACTTCTGCTGGGACGGAGGGAATATATATATATATATAGGGTCTTGCTCCTGTGAGAACCAAATTATATGAGAACCATGAGAACCACTTATAGCCTTTGGATTAGAAATAAATCAACGATGCAGATTAGAGAGGAAGAAAAAAAAAAAGCGGTGGCAATTTTGAAAATACAGGAGACGCAGGGGCATAATGGTCATATCGCTTTAAAACATAACGCACGCCAAAGTCGGCAAATGCGAGTTCCTTAGATACAGAAGGTATTTCTTACTGTATCCAATGTTCACTTGGATAATTCATTTGATACATTAGGTCAAAACTAAATGTATCCAATGTTTACTTGGATACATTTAGGCAAAAGCAAAATGTATCCAATGTTAACTTGGATACATTCATTGGATACATTAGGTCAAAACTAAATGTATCCAATGTTTACTTGGATACATTTAGGCAAAAAGCTAATGTATCCAATGTTCACTTGGATAATTCATTGGATACACAACCATTTGTCTTAGTGTATCTAACAACTTATTACAAAAATGCCACCGCTTCCCTTTCGGTCATTGGATACACAACCATTTGTCTTAGTGTATCTAACGACTTATTACAAAAATGCCACCGCTTCCCTTTCAGTTATTGGATACACAAGCCATTTGTCTCAGTGTATCTAACGATTTATTACAAAAATGCCACCGCTTCCCTTTTGAGTTATTGGATACACAAGCCATTGTCTTAGTGTATCTAACGACTTATTACAAAAATGCCACCGCTTCCCTTTAGTTATTGGATACACAAGCCATTTCTTAGTGTATCTAACACTTATTACAAAAATGCCACCGCTTCATTGCAGAAGAACATAACGAACCAAATACCTGTTTTGCCCTTGAAGTTCCGACTTATTTCAAAAATGCCACCGCCTCCTTCCTCTTTAAAATCTAATCTGGACCGTTTTTTTTTTTTAATCCAAGGGCTACTATTGGTTCTCATGGTTCTCATAATATTTAGGTTCTCATTTGAGCACCTACCTATATATATATATATATATACTCCGATTTTGTTTTCAACTCCTCACCCCTCCCCCAAATTCCCCTTGACTACACATGTTGCTACAATTGATGGACAAACACTAAAGTATTGACTGAGGAACACCAAATGCTTAAGAGTGTACACAGTGGCGGATCTAGGATTTAAGTTGAGGGGGGTCAAAACTTTAACATGTCAAAAAAAAAAAAATCACATTATTGACAACAATAAAATTAACACGACATATAAAGTCTATATTCACGTGTCATGAGTTCAAATTTCGATGATGATGACAGTATATCGACAGTTTAAACTCTCGTACTTTAATAAGCCTTTCTTTTAATCGCTGTTGTTTCTTTTAGCAGTTTTAATCATCGTACTCTAGATAGGCACTCATTTTTACCAAAAATGTCAAAAGTACGATAGTTAAAATTTCTATAAAAAATGCCTTAAAATGAATGTGTATCTAAAATACGAAGGTTAAAACGGCTAATAAACAAAAGTGCATCGAAGCTTAATCAAAATGGAGGGTTAAAAATGTCTATAGACCATAATAATAAGAAGAATGTTTACATAGTTATTCTCTTATTCAGCTAAAAGATAAAAAATACAGTATTATGATATTCATTGTCAAACTAAGAAAAAAAGAAAAAAAAAAATGAGAGTTTCATTTTGAGACGAAAAAATATTATATAATAATATTTTACTTTTTATTTCTTTATTTATTATTGAAGGACTATATTTTTTTGGTGGATATAAAATTCATACTATGTCACAGTTTAATTATTGTCATATCTTACCTTTAAGCCTTATCATCATACACTACAAAAGAGTTCAAAGAAAAAAATAATACTACATCTGTCTCTAAATGAGTGTCCAAATTTCATTTTAAGTGACATAACTTTTTTGTATAATTTGGTGGCAAAATTCATATATAATCTTGTTATCCACTTTACAAACATTTAGTTTTTGCGAGTATAAAGAGATTGGTGACAAAAAATTTGAAAAAAAAATATTTAGGGACAAAGTTATGATCAAAATAGACACTCATTTTGGGATAAAAAAATCTTGAAAATGGACACTCATTTACGGACAGAGGGAGAATAAAAAAATTATTAAAAAAATCAATCAAGTTAGTTACAGTAACATATCTACAATAACGAATGACACATTGATAATGTGGAGTAGACAGTCTGATTCTGGGACTTTACTTATATATGAGGGGATCAATTGTGAATTTATGATATATGATGGTGTCAATTATGAGTTTTTAGGGGGGTCAGCTGTGAATTTTTAAGGGGTCAGGACAATATTTCTTAAAATTTGTAAGGGTCAAAATGGCATAAACACAGAAATCAGGGGGGTCAGTTGACCCCTCCCCACTATATGCGCATCCGCCATTGACAGTGTACATTTTTCCAGAGAGAAGGAAAAAAAACTGTATCCATAAAAAAAAATACTTATATTTATAGCAACGTACAAACATTCAAATCACACAAACATCATAAAATAAATAATTGGCACTAAAAGCAGCGCCACTAGCTATACTGTGGCATATGCAGGAATGATATAAATTTGGAAACAGAAGAAACGCTTTGAACACAGATGGATTTGATATGGTATTGAGGGCTTCAAGGGTGGGGGAGGGATGGGATTGGTAAGTCCTTGGGCAAGGCAGGGACAGTAGGCAAAGTGGGCTTGGGCAGTCCTTGAGGGATTTCGGGTAGATGAGGCAACTCGGGCATGGGCAGAGTGGGCACTTCTGTCTTGGGCAAGGCAGGGATGGTGGGTAAAGTAGGCTTAGGCAGTCCTTGAGGAAATTCAGGTAGATGAGGCAACTCAGGCACTGGCAGCGTGGGAACTTTTGGCTTGGGCAAATCCGGGAAATGAGGCAATGGAGGCAATTCCACCTTAGGCAATGTTGTCTCTAAAAGGTGGCGTGCATCAGCAGTGATTTTGTCGTCGTTCATTGAGGAGAAAGATGCAACAACAAAGAGCATAACAACTAGAAAGCATGAACGCGCCATTGCTGCAATGTTAATGTCAGTTTGCAGCTGTTGAGATCTGAAAAAGGAAGGAAAGGTTTCTTTGGTTATATCAGGTTTGATTTGATGATGAAAAGGTTATTGATTTGGATAGGTTTATATAGATGTGGGATGTGGAGAGTAGAAGGTTTTTTTGGTAGGAAATTAAGATCATATAATATTGTTAGGTCAACTTCACATCCATGTGTCCTCAAGTTTGTTAGATTTAAAGGGTAAAACTGTCCAACAGTAGTTTCAGATGAGCTAAGGTTGGAGAGCTGCAAAACCTGCAACAAGCTGAAATTGCCACACAGTTGTACTTTGAAGGAATTGAAGTGAAAGTGTTGGTCAAGTTTGGTGGGAAATTGGGAATTACGTTTTTTTCTTCTTTTTCTTTTTCTTTTAAGAGGTCTTAGCAACATATTGGGAATGAATATTTACTTGCACCGCCAACAAGCCTCGGCTCTGCTGGCATAGGGCTTGAATCTCCCTTTGGGTGGTCTCGAGTTCGCAACCCCCTCCCCTGTTGTAATTTGAAATGTTGTAGCTGACGGAAAAATATTTACTTGCACCAATGAATTACTGTTTTTTTTTTTTTTTGGTACATAAGGAAATAAACGCAAGAAAAAAGAAATATAGTTCCTAGGAGTGGTGACTCTCAAGTAGTCCGCCACCATGAGTTCTTTTAGCTCTTCATTTGGAGCATCCATCCGCACAAAAGGCAGGTCTTGTTCCGCTCCGAGGTTAGCAAGATAGTCTGCGCAGAAATTTCCTTCACGGAGTGTGTGTTGCATGAAGCATCTTGCCGCCTTGAGAAGGGCCCTGATGTCACTCATAACAGCCACATGGGGGTGACTTTCATCAGCCGGTTCTTCTGCAAGTTTTAGGGCTGAGAGAGAGTCCGTCTCTATCATGACATTCCCAAGACCCATGCTTTTTAGAATCTCCAGACCAACGAGAATAGCTTGTAGTTCGGCTTCTAGTGTAGAACAAGGGTTGAGGCGACCATAGTAGCTGCCCATCCAAGTCCCCCTGTCAGATCTGAAGATTCCTCCATATCGATATCTCTGTCTCCCATCCTAGACACTGCCATCCGTATTGAGCTTTATGATACCTGCAGGGGGGGTTCCAAGAAATAAGTCTAGGTTCTTTTGTGATATTGGAGTGATTTGAATAAAAGGCATAGTGAACTTCCCTTGCGTAGTACATAATCTGGCAGTGTGTGCCAAATTCATTGGGCATCTTTTTTTGAATAACCTCCAAGTTCATGTCTTTCCAAATGAACCAGCAAATGCAACTGAATAGAGTGCACCAGTGAATACCAAAAATGGTGCCCTGATTCTTCAGATTGGCCTTAATCCATTCTGAAAAAGGGATACAATTATTGAGATTTCAGGTGTTCTCATGGCTAAAGTAATTCCAAATGGCTTTAGCTTTAACACATCCTCTAATAATGTGATTGTTATGGGTAAAATTTACATGGTGACATCTTCAAAGATAGCGACGTCTTGACAGCGCTGTAAGTATTTAATTTATTTATCTATTTATTATGTTAGTAACAATATTTTGTGCAGATTAAACATGTGACATTAACCAACAAGGACTCTTATCTACGGCATCAAGACGTGGTCAAATAAAGGATAGAGGCCGAGATTTTAGACTAGTTAGTTAGATTAGGGATTAGCTTTATCTTATTCTTTTTATTTATTTAAACCTAGCAAAAGGCGGCACAAACACACGACTCTCACACGCTCATTACTGTAATCCGCCATAAGCTTTCTCTGTAACCTCAAGAAACAATCAATAGTACTATTTAGGGGTGGTAGGTGCTCACAAACACCTCCCGAGGTTTTGTGCCGGCGAGAGCATTCTCTCAAGAGCTTTCCTCGTATACATCATTGTGTCATCTTCATTTCCATTCAAATAATTATATTCCAAAGTACCTTCCATTTTAATCCATAGACTAAACACTTCTTGCACAATTTAGTTCTTATTGTTTTTTCACCAAAACAGTTTGGCGCCCACCGAGGGGCCTTTGGTTTTTTAATTGTTTGAATTTCCTTCGAATCACTATGTCTACTCAACCCATGACTTCCGGCATCAGCAAGGCTCCTAGCACAACCATTGGCTTGAATTTACCAATTGAGGGCAATAGTCCCAACAAGTCGACAGGCAGCCTATCTGGGTCTCTACCGCCGCCACTACCTGCTGGCAAAAAGCAGTCGGCTCAATCATATAATCCTGAACTCAAGAATATTCTAATCCAGATGAGGAGTCAGCTAGACAAGCAGCAGAATAGCACCTCTTTGATATGCGACACCCTACTGAATATGCAGAAAGAGCAGAAGGCCTTAAGTGAAAGGGTGGATTCTGTATCACTAATTCGCCCTAGGTTTCTTGAGTTTGGCACTGGGGGAAGTCATTCCGTGTTTAACGAATGGATCCCGATGGCCAGCGTAGCTGATGGTGGAACCCCGTCATCTCCTTTGGTGACGACTTCCCCGATGATGACGTCGTCCCAGGATCATGGCTTCTTCCAATTCTCTCCACTTGGCAATACTTCGGTTCCACCTTCCTCTCTCAACATTTCAGGAACATCTGCAGGGCCATCCTATACCAACAGCACCATTGTGACATCTTCATCGGATGTCAACCCTTTTGGTAACATTAACTCAAATTTAGCATTTGATAATACTGCTCGTACTACTAATCCTTTTGCAGGTAACTACATAGTAAGTCAAATTCAGGAATTAAGGAGTATGGTCATGAACGTACCAGGAGTTACCCCTCCTATCCAGCAGGTCTCTCCAATGTTTTACAATCAATCTCGCTTCGCACCGGCCATCGCAACTGTCGACATCCCCAAAGGATTCAACATTCCATCGATGAAGTTCTATGATGGAAGCACAGACCCTAAGGAGCATGTCTCTCATTATCAAGTGAAGATGGAGATTGTTCGTATTCCCCTTCAGTACAGAGAAGCCTGTTTGTGAAAAGGCTTTGGTTCGACCTTGATTGGACCAATATTGAAATTGTTGATTCGTCAGCCACCAGGATCGATTGGTTCGTATGCCCATCTTATCAACATGTTCAACAACCAGTTCTCTTGTAGCCATCAATTCGAGAAGCTGACCAGTGACCTCTACCGGATCATCCAACAACCAACCGAAGCTTTGAAGGACTATGACAACAGATTCAATAAAGAAGTCCTGGAGATTCCTAATCTTGACATGGCTACAGCAACAGAAGCTTTCAGGATGGGTTTGAAGAAAGATTCACCATTCTATGAAGATCTAGTGATGAATCCATGCAAGAGAATGGAGGATGTACGCAATAGAGCTACAAGATTCATTCGGTTAGAAAAGGACAAAGCACAGCAGTCAAAGGATTCTGGCAAGGCGCCGACATATGAGAACCCGGACAGAAGGATAAAGACGTCTCACCAGAGGCATAACAACAGATCCAGGCCATACCATAGAAATGATTCTAACAAGATTCATTCTGTGGAAGATGAAGATTAGGATGATGCCGACTATCCTAAAATTACTGATTATTGCTTTTCTGTTGATGTTTCAGGTATCTTATGCGCAATGAGCAATCTTGGAGACAAAGCAAGATGGCCAAGGAAAAATGACAAACCAGCTACCTGGAAGGACAAATCTAAGTGGTGTGCTTATCATGAAGATTTTGGACACCCTACAGAAGATTGCATCGCCTTGAGGAAGGAGCTGAGCTACTTACTATCAAAAGGATACCTCAAAGAAATCCTTAGCCACCGAAAGAATAAGGCAGACAACAAAGAGCATGTTCCAGAGAAACCACCTTCTCCTCCACCTGTGACTAAGGTAATCCAATTTATTAGTGGTGGTTATGATATTTGTGGTACTTCTTATTCTGCAGCTAAAAGGCATGCACACGAGTCCAAGGAAGAAAAACCTAGAAGAAAAGACAAGGCTTCCCAGTTGACCTCTCAACATGTCATCTCCTTCGAAGAAGACGACAGGGACAACGTGCTGGATCCACATCATGATGCACTGGTCATTGCCCTTCAAATAGCAAACTGCAAAGTCGGAAGGATCTTAGTAGATGGGGGCAGCTCTGTGAATCTTATCACCCTTGCAGCCTTGAAAGAAATGAATATTCCAATGACATAGGTGGTCAAGAACACTTCGGTACTAGTAGGTTTTAGTGGAGAGACAAAGGACACGACAGGAGAGATTAGACTCCCAGTATACGTGGAAGGCGTCAACTCCATGGAAAGATTTTTTGTGATAGACTGTGCAACCAGCTACAATGTGATCTTGGGCAGACCTTGGATTTACTCTATGAAGGCAGTACCATCCACGTACCATCAGTGTGTGAAGATGCCGACACCTTGGGGAGTTGTCAAGATTTTCAGCGACCAGCAGTCGGTAAAGGATTGCTATATGACATCTATGAAGGCGACGTCATCCTCTCAGCAAGCATAGTAATTAAAGAAGAAACCACGTCAGGTCTTGGAAGCAAGGAGCATGATGTGAAAGAAATACTCTTGGATCCCTCTAATCCAGATTTGAAAGTGCTAATTGGCCAAGATGTACCAGCAGAGTTTGAAAAAGAATTAATCAATCTCTTGAAAGAGAGGGTCAAGAGCTTCGCGTGGAAACATGAGGACATTACAGGGATAAGTAAAGACGTCATAACTCACAAGCTTAACATAGATCCTTCCTTCAAACCAGTGCGACAGAAAAGAAGAAAGTTTGCTCAAGAAAGAAATCAGTTTATCCAGGAAGAAGTTGACAGGCTGCTAAAAGCGAAGATGATCAGAGAAGCGGAATATCCAAAATGGCTAGCTAATGTTGTTGTGGTGGAGAAGAGAAATGGCAAATGGAGAGTTTGCGTGGATTTCACGGACCTGAACAAAGTATGCCCTAAAGATCCTTTTCCTCTTCCGCACATTGACACCTTGGTGGATAATACATCTGGGCACGAGATTTTGACATTCATGGACGCATCCGCAGGATTTCAATAGATCCAGATGGAACCATTTGACCAAGAAGACACCGCCTTCATTACACCCACAGGTATATATTGTTATATTGCTATGCCATTTGGACTAAGAAATGCAGGTGCAATATACCAGAAGCTTGTCAACATGATGTTCAAGGATCAAATAGGTAAAACCATGGAGGTTTATATCGATGATATGGTAGTCAAATCAAAGAAAGCAGAAAGCCATGTCCGAGATCTTACTCAAGCACTTAACATCCTGGATGCATTCAATATAAAGCTGAATCCAACAAGTGTAACTTTGGCATGAGGTCTGGAAAATTCCTGGGTTATATGGTGACACAAAGAGGAATTGAAGCAAGTCCAGAGCAGATAAGAGCAATCATCAACCTGACGTCACCTCGGACCGTTAAAGATGTTCAAAGATTAATGGGAAAGGTAGCAGCCCTCAACAGGTTTATTTCAAAATCTTTAGAGAGATGCAAGCCATTCTATGACATCTTGAAGAAGAATAGCAGATTCGAATGTACAGAAATACATGAGAAGGCATTTCAAGATTTAAAGCAGTACATGTCGACATCTCCATTGTTGGCCAGACCTCAAGAAGGCGAGCCATTATATGCATACCTGGCTGTTTCAGAAGCATCTGTTAGTGCAGTCCTTGTACGTGAGCAAGATGGTAACCAACATCCTATATACTATGTAAGTAAAACTCTTTTAGATGCGGAAACCAGGTACTCTCATCTAGAGAAGATAATTTTAGCTTTAATTACTGCATCAATTAAATTAAGGCATTATTTTGAAACTCATATTATCTATATTCGTACTAATTATCCAATTAAGAATGTTATGAGAAGGCCAGAGATGTCTGGAAGGATGGCAAAGTGGTCCGTACAGCTAAGCACATATGATATCAGATACGAGCCACGAACTGTAATAAAATCACAGGCACTTGCAGACTTTGTGGCAGACTTCAGTCCAAGCATGCAACCTGAAGTAGAACTTGAGGTCCAACAGCTTCAAGGCGATGACATCCTCAAGTGGAGCTTATTCACAGATGGTGCATCTAACATGAGAGGAACAGGTCTGGGTATTGTCCTGAAATCACCACAAGGGGACATCATACCCTAGGCCATAAGCTGTGATTTTAAAGCTACCAACAATGATGCAGAATACGAAGCTTTGATTGCAGGACTAATTGTTGCTTTAAATCTCAATGTTAAAGCGATTCAGGTATACTATGATTCATTATTATTGGTTAATCATTTCAATGGTTACTATACAACTAAGAATGCCAAGATGACGTCATACTTGGGAATCGTAAAATACTCAAGCAGATGCCCTTGCTAACCTGGGATCAGCCTTCAAAAGCGCCTCTCAACCAATATTCCAATCATTCATGTCAACATCCCTGCCTTGGAAAAGTTAGAGCTTTTCAGCATAGATGACGACATCCAGGAAGATCACGATAGTCAAACAGAAACTTCTTGGACCACTCCAATCATAAAGTATCTTCAAGATGGCACCATACCAACTGATGAGAAGAGTTCCAGAGCATTCAGAGTAAGGAATTCAAGATATCTGTTAATTGACAATATATTATTTAAGAAGTCTTTTGCAGGTCCATATTTAAGATGTCTAGAACCAGATAAAGCTAAAGAAGTTCTTAGAGAGCTACATGAAGGAATTTGTAGCAATCATTCTGGGGGCAGAAACTTGTACACCAAGGCTTTAAGGATGGGTTACTTTTGGCCTACAATGCGTCAAGATGCCGCTGAATATACCAGGAAGTGTGATTCATGTCAGAAGCATGGTGACATCTTGCACCAACCAGCAGAAATGCTTCATCCTATTCTCTCCCCTTGGCCATTTATGACGTAGGGAATGGACATCGTGGGTAAATTACCTAAAGCACTAGGAGGGAAGGTATTAATGCTCGCTATGACTGATTATTTTTCCAAATGGGTAGAAGCGGAAGCGTACGTCCAAGTCCGTGACAAAGAAGTCATCTCCTTCATCAAAAGGAACATCTTCAGCAGGTTTGGCATTCCTTTATAGATAATCTGTGATAATGGTTCCCAGTTCATCAGCAAGAAAACAATAGACTTCTTGACTAGCTGGGGAGTCAAGATGGTGACATCTTCGCCCGTACATCCTCAAGCTAATGGACAAGCAGAGTCAAGCAACAAAATTATAATCAACAACTTAAAGAAGAGGCTGGACCAGAAAAAAGGACGCTGGGCTGAGGAACTTCCATTCGTATTATGGGCAGACAGAACCACACCAAAGAATGCAACTGGACAGACACCATACTCCCTGGTATTTGGAGCAGAAGCCGTCATTCCTCCAGAAGTCGTCGTCCCAACAGCAAGATATGGGTTGTTGATATCTGAACAGAACGACATCAACCTATCTCATGACCTGGATACAATTGAAGAACTAAGGGACCTAGCAAGGATCAGGATGGCAGCCTATCAACAAAGCATTGCACGATCATACAACAAGAATGTCATAATAAGGAGATTTCAAGTTGGTGACTTGGTGTTGCGCAAAGTTTTCCAGAACACAAGAGAACTCAATGCTGGGAAATTAGCTCCAAAATGGGAAAGTCCATACTTAGTAGATGCAGAAGGAGGGAAAGGATTCTATTGGCTTTCTACTCCAGATGGCGTCAGGATCCCAAGAAGTTGGAACGCTATTCATCTCAAAAGGAGTTCAGATTAATAGCAGCACTAGATGACCAAATAAAGAATGTTCAGTTAGAGTCAGTTACCTGTTGACATCTTGACAGATGAAGTGGCCTTTCTCACAGAGATTAGTTCTTGTTTATGTGCACACAAGGAGCCTATTCCTGAAGATTGGAAAGATCTATCCTCGACAGAAAGCTCCAACAAATCTTGTAACTTCTTCTCTGAATCAGGTGTAGCAGGGAAAAGTTCTCCAAACCTTATCTCTGCAAAAAGTTCAAGGAGTAAAATCAAATTAAATCAGAAAGGAAGAAGAATCAAGAAAGCCAAAGGAGAATACCTTCTTTTTTCCATTTTGTAGGCAACCATTCACCTCCCTCAAGAGTTTTATTTTTTACAAAAAAATACCTAAGCTTCCACCCCCTATCGTTTACTGAAATCTTTGAGAAAGGGGTCTCAAATCCACTTTTTGTTTTGAAGAGATAATGCTTAGACCCAAAGGTTTGAAGGTCGTATACAGAGGCCAGTTCCCTTAAACCTATATTCAAATAGTGTTCTCGGTTTACCCTTAAAATTACAGCAAAGATCCTCCAAACCATAGGCATCAATTGAATGACAGCAAGACCAGTCGCTCTCAAAAAATCACTCACCAAAGGGGGAAAAGGAAAGGTAAACCCTAGGGTGAAGGGATACTCGTAAAAACAAACCCAATATTTTGAAGTAAAATCGGCCTTAACTAAGACATCGAAGGTGCGAAATTCGACATTTTTAGGGAAGCATTCCTTTACAGACTCAATTAGTTCGCCATTGAAGACGCAAATCTCCTCATCAGGTTTCGCTATCAGACCCTCGCTTTCTAAATCGCTCGACTCACCAGTGACCTCTTGACAATGGAAACTCTTGAGCATACCCGTGCTCTTAGCCAATGACGACACCCACTTTTTTCTCCCCATTGTTAAACAAGAAAAATAGAGAAGATAGAGAGAAAGGGAAGTTACCTCTGTAAAAACGCCGGCTGGAGAGCAAAAGGAAATAAAGACGGAAGATTGAAGAGACGTGTGCTATAAATATACGCCGCCCACTCTCCTAGAAACCCTCAAAGCACTCATAACTGCATTGGAACTCCAAAAAACTGTTAGATTAAGTAACTGCTTCCAACTCCTCTTTAAAACTGTTCCGGAGCAAAATTTTGTCTTTAAGTCTAAAAGATAAAATTTTGGGGGCAATTGTTATGGGTAAAATTTACATGGTGACATCTTCAAAGATAGCGACGTCTTGACAACGCTGTAAGTATTTAATTTATTTATCTATTTATTATGTTAGTAACAATATTTTGTGAAGATTAAACATGTGACATTAACCAACAAGGACTCTTATATACGGCATCAAGACGTGGTCAAATAAAGGATAGAGACCGAGATTTTAGACTAGTTAGTTAGATTAGGGATTAGCTTTATCTTATTCTTTTTATCTATTTAAACCTAGCAAAAGGCAGCACAAACACACGACTCTCACACGCTCATTACTGTAATCCGCCATAAGCTTTCTCTCTAACCTCAAGAAACAATCAATACTACTGTTTAGGGGTGGTAGGTTCTCCCGAGGTTTTGTGCCGGCGAGAGTATTCTCTCAAGGGCTTTCCTCGTATACATCATTGTGTCATCTTCATTTCCATTCAAATAATTATATTCCAAAGTACCTTCCATTTTAATCCATAGACTAAACACTTCTTGCACAATTTAGTTCTTATTGCTTTTTCACCAAAACAGTGATCTGTGGTTTCCACAGCACAATTACATATATCGCAGATGTTGGAGCCACACATGTGCCTTTGAAATCTCAAGTGATTTGAAGGCAGTTTATCAATAAGGACTTTCCAAAGAAATATAATGATCTTGTGGGGAATTTTTATTTTCCAAAGCCATTTAAAATCAGCATATGGAGGGAGAGCAGTGTCTTTTTGAAGGAAGCGGTAAACACTTTGGAGAGAGAATTTTCCATTGGCACTCAAGGTCCAAGTAGGCACATCTTTGGAGGTAGAGTACTAGGGGAGATATTGCATCTGTATGGCCTCTTTGATCTCCTCAGAGATGAGACCCGAGATGCCATTTAACTGCCATTCATTGTTCAAAATATTTCATTGACCATATTGGGGACAGCTGCTTCAAAGTTAGCAGGTTTTGGAATTCGATGGTTAGAGCACCACCAGTCATTCCAAATGTTAATATTAGTTCCATCCCCAACCTTCCATTTGAGATTCTTGTCAATGATGTCTTTAGAGTTGACGATGCCTTTCCATATGAAAGAGGAAGAGGGCTTTGTGGCCCACTCCCAAGGTTTAAGACCAAGGCAATATTTATTTGTGATGACCTTGGACCAAAGTTGGTTGTTGTTAGATGCAACTTCCCATCCAAGTTTGGTCAAGAGGGTCTTATTTTGGGGCCCCCGTTCTGCTTTCTCAGACAGACTGTTTTCCATTTAACAAGATTAATGCTCTTATGATTCAGGGAGTCACCCCACAGGAAGTCTCTATTTATCTTGGCAAGTCTATTGCAGATGCTGCTAGGGAGGGAGCAGATTTGCATAGCATGAGTAGGAATGGCTTGTTGGGTTTCAATCAAACATGCGCAGCGGAATTTAGCATTTAAATTTTGAAACCCAAAGCCATGGATCCGTTCATACGATTAAATCAAATACAACATAGGAATAAAGGAATGAACTAACCCTTGATGGCTATCAAATTCTCTTGGTCTTTGGTGGAGGTTTGAAGACTTGATCGCGATCACAAAGCTTGAACACGAACTTTGAAGATGATGATTTTCACCCTCTAGCGGTATCCACACTTCGAACGAATATCAAAGTAGCTTCTTTGATCTTGGTTGCTAGACCAAATTGTGAAACACTTTTTCACAATCAAAAGAACTATATGGAATTTATTTTGTGTATTATTTTGTTCTTCAACCAAGAATGTCTTAGAACAAAATAAATCCTCTCTCAAACTCTTTGAGACTCACAAAATCATTAGCCTAGAGTGCTGGCCGAATTTGGTCTTTTATACACAAGCATGACCTATTCCAAATAGGAAACTTGTGTCAAAATCCGTCCAAAATTCGTTTCCTAATCAAATTAGGAATCTGCCACTCGACAGTACTGTGCGGCCGCCCAAAACCCTCTGTGCGGTCGCACAACTATCTAAAGCAAAACTGGTACATTTCTGAGCTAATTGTGCGGCCGCCCAGTCCATACTGTGCGGTCGCCCACTTCCCAGGATGTCCAGAATTTCCAAAATTCCACTGTAGTCCTTTTAAAGATTCGTTCTATTGTGTGTGACCCTCTAGGATTATACTAAGTTGGCAATGGGCTCAAACATGATCCCATAAGATATGATTAGGTTCTAGCAAACCGTCATACCTACCCAAATAGTATAACTAGATACAAGTTCGCATTCCTTTAGAATATGTCACAATCCTTTATCCACGATGTCATTGAACACAAGTCATGGTCGAACAGTCAACTTGTTTTGTTCAATACTTTCTCGATTCCGAATATGTTGATAATTCAAATGCTATTGATCCAATCAATCCATTTGAGTCCGGCCGAACATTTCATCAACATCATTCCTACGAGTGGCCCAAGCTTGACATCTCTCCGAGGAGGGACAAATTCATTTAGCTTATTATTCTTCCCTACGTGAATCCGATTATGCCAATCATACCCTTTATAACTTCCCGGTTAAAGGTAGCGTTTGAATATGTCAAACATAATATTCATCAAGTGGAAGACTATAGTAACTTCATGTCTAAGGATTCAAATGACATAACTAATATGAGATATATGTTTGACATGGACCATGACATAAATCTCATAGAGCGGGTCATGTCCAGTACCTTGTTCCAAACAAGTACCCATAAATCTAACATGATCATCCTATGATCATCTAGCCTTTATACTAGTTCTTAACAAGTACTAGGGACAGAGATTATTATAAGTAAACATGAACAACAATAATAATAAAAACATCTCTTTATTGATATGAAATAAATGATAACAATTACAACGTTTATTAAACGTGCCTAGGGCACCACTACCAACAATCTCCCACTTGCCCTAGGCCCAATCTCCCATGTATCTAATACCCATGGACCTAACATGACCATCATGTTTAGCTTGTGGAAGTCCCTTTGTTAGCGGGTCCGCAACATTGTCATCAGTAGGTACTCTGCATATATTTACGTCTCCCCTATCAACGATCTCTCGAATGATATGAAAACGCCTAAGTATGTGTTTGGATTTCTGATGTGCTCTTGGTTCCTTTGCTTGAGCAATAGCACCATTATTATCGCAATAAAGGTCTATTGGATTAGCAATACTAGGAACCACTTCAAGTTCAGTTATGAACTTCTTAATCCAAACAGCTTCCTTTGCAGCATCCGATGCAGCAATATACTCAGCTTCTGTTGTAGAATCAGCGGTTGTACTTTGCTTGGAACTCTTCCAGCTTACAGCTCCACCATTTAACATAAACACAAAACCCGATTGCGATCGGCTATCATCTTTGTCAGTTTGGAAGCTTGCATCCGTGTAAGCATTTACAACGAGATCATCTTCCATTCCTCCATAGACCAAAAACGAGTCTTTAGTTCTTCTCAAGTAATTAAGAATCACTTTTACAGCTATCCAGTGATTTTCGCCAGGGTCGGATTGGTATCTACTTATCATGCTCAAAGCATAAGACACATCCGGCCTAGTACAAATCATGGCATACATGATGGACCCAATTGCCGAAGCATATGGAACATCATTCATTTTCTCACGCTCATCTTTTGTCTTAGGACATTGAGTCTTGCTTAGAGAAATTCCATGTAACACGGGCAAAGTTCCTCTCTTAGAATTTTCCATACGGAATCTTCTAATGACCTTGTCAATGTATGTACTTTGGCTTAAACCAAGTAGCCTCCTTGATCTATCTCTATAGATCTTAATGCCAAGAATATATGCGGCTTCACCCATATCTTTCATCGCGAAGCACTTTCCTAACCAAGTCTTCACAGACTGAAGTGTAGGAATGTCGTTTCCAATGAGCAATATGTCATCCACGTATAAAATAAGGAATAGCACTATGCTCCCACTAATCTTCTTGTATACACAAGGCTCATCTTCGTTCTTGATGAAACCAAACTCTTTGACCGATTCATCAAAACGGAGATTCCAACTCCTTGAAGCTTGCTTCAACCCATAGATGGATCTTTGCAATTTGCATACCTTAGAATCTTGTTCAAAACCTTCTGGTTGTGTCATATACACATCCTCTTGGAGTTTTCCATTCAGGAAAGCGGTTTTGACGTCCATCTGCCATATTTCATAGTCATGATATGCGGCAATGGCAAGCAAAATTCTTATAGACTTGATCATTGCTACGGGTGAAAAGGTCTCATCATAGTCAATACCATGAACTTGCCTATAACCCTTCGCTACAAGCCTAGCTTTGTAAGTATGCACCTTCCCATCCATGTCAGTCTTCTTCTTGAAGACCCATTTGCATCGTATGGTTTTTACACCTTCGGGTGCATCAATCAAATTCCAAACTTGATTGTCTTGCATGGATTGCAATTCGGATTCCATGGCTCCAAGCCACTTGTCCGAATCAGGAGAAGACATCGCCTCTTGGTAGGTTGACGGTTCATCATTCTCAATGATTTCTACCTCATTACTATCCGTTACGAGAAATCCATATCTCTCGGGCTCGGATCGTAACCTACTAGATCTGCGAGATGCTTGTGTATTATGAACAGGTTCCACAACTCCTTGTGGTTCTTGTTCTTGTTCCACTATTGGTTCAATGTTATTTTCTGGGTCTCGAATTTCTTCAAGATTTATTTTACTCCCACTGACTTCTTTGGAGAGAAACTCTTTCTCTAGAAAGACACCAGTTCGGGCAACAAACACTTTGTTGTCCTCTCGGTTGTAAAAGTAATATCCTTTAGTTTCCTTAGGATATCCCACGAAAACACATTTATCAGATTTGTGTGCTAGTTTGTCAGAGATAAGTCTCTTGACATAAACTTCACAACCCCAAATCCTCATGAAAGATAAACTAGGTTTCTTTCCACTCCACATCTCATATGGAGTCTTTGGAACCGATTTAGTTGGAACTTGATTTAGTGTGAAAGCAGCGGTTTCTAGGGCGTAACCCCAAAAGGATATTGGAAGATCAACTTGACTCATCATTGATCGAACCATGTCTAACAAAGTCCGATTTCTCCTCTCAGACACACCATTCCATTGTGGTGTTCCGGGCGGAATTAATTGTGAAACTATTCCACAATTCTTTAGATGATCATCAAATTCTTGGCTCAAGTATTCACCACCTCGATCTGATCGAAATGCCTTTATACTTTTGCCAAGTTGTTTTTCTACTTCATTTTGAAATATTCTAAATATCTCAAATGCTTCACTTTTATGTTTCATTAGGTAAACATACCCAAATCTACTATAATCATCAGTGAAGGTTATGAAGTATTGAAATCCTCCCCTAGCATTGCTACTTAATGGTCCGCATACATCGGAATGTATCAACCCCAATAAGTCGCTTGCCCTTTCACCTAGCTTGGTAAAAGGTGTCTTAGTCATTTTTCCAAGAAGACACGACTCACAAGTATCATATGACTCGAGGTCACATGAACCTAAAAGTCCGTCCCCATGGAGTTTTGAGATACGTTTCTCATTAATATGACCAAGACGGCAATGCCACAAATAAGTATGATTTACATCATTAGGTTTAGATTTCTTATTTACATGATAGACATTACTTTCATTCTTGACATCCAAGATATAAAGGCCATTAAATGAATTAGCAATACCATAAAGCACATCATTTAAATAAATAGAAAATTTCTTATTCTCAATAAGAAACTTAAAACCTTCATTATCCAAACAAGAAATTGAAATAATATTTCTGCTTAAATCCGGAACATAATAACAATTGTTCAAAACAAGAATTAATCCGGAAGGTAAAGTGACTTCATAAGTCCCTACGGCTAATGCAGCAACTCTTGCTCCATTCCCCACGCGTAGATCTACTTCACCTTCTTTAAGCAGTCTCCTATTCTTTAGTCCCTGCACATTTAGACAATGTGAGAACCACATCCGGTATCCAATACCCAAGAATCAGTGGTAGAAAGGAGAATATCTATCATATAGATACCTGAAGTCGACGCAGCCTTGCTGCTCTTCTTCTTCTTTTGCTCTTCCAAGAAAGCCTTGCAATTACGTTTCCAATGACCAATTTCTTGACAATGGAAACAGATTGCATCATTTTGTGAATCAGGTTTTGCCTCAGAAGCCTTGGCAACCTTTGCCTTGCTTATTTTGGGTTTGACAACTTTTGCCTTACCCTTTCCTTTGGCACCAGCCTTCTTCCCATCATGAACCAAGAGCACGGGAGAACCTTTCTCCACAATTTTCATCTCTGCAGTCTTGAGCATCCCATGCAACTCAGAGAGATTCTTATCCATTCCATGCATGTTATAATTCATCACAAACTGATTATAACTTTTAGGCAATGAATTAAGAATGAGATCCGTGGCTAGCTCCAATGGGATTGGATAGCCAAGTTTCTCAAGGTGCTCTACATAACCTTTCATTTTAAGAAAGTGAGGACTCACTTGTTGCCCTTCATTCATTTTACTAGTAGTGAATGCAACAATGGTCTTGTACCTCTCTTGCCTAGCTTGCTCTTGAAACATGGTTCTCAACTCCACGCCTATCTCATAGGCTTCCAAATGTTCCAAACTTTGTTGGAGTTTTGAACACATAGCAGCAAGCATGAGACAACTTACATCTCTAGAATCATTACGATGTTTCTTGTAATTGTCTCTTTCTACCCTAGGGGCAGTAGGCGGTGGTTCAGCGGGGAGAGGCCCATCGAGAATGTACAACTTATCTTCTTGCCTAAGAACGATTCTTATGCTACGGATCCAATCCATAAAGTTAGTACCATTCTCTTCGAGCTTATCCTTCTCAATGATCGATCGCAACGACATTGATTGAGTGTTATTAGTCATTATCTACAAATATGCAAGATTTCCAAAATTCAATAAGTACCGATCTTCATTAAAGAGATAAATAATGTATTTTTCAAACAAAATACTCTCACTAAATTATACAACCTTCATATACATCCAATGTATAATATAATTTAAATGAGTTAAGATCCGACTTTAATTTAATTTCAAGTCCGCTAAGGCGGATTACACAAAATCAAATTAATTAGGTAGACAACTCTTGTCAATCATATCTCATATGACTCTTAGTTCCTTTTATGAGATTCTTTAAGAAATCCAATTTCAAAAAGCATGTTAAACCTCATCTTTGCCTAGGCCCAAAACTGTTTTGACGCCCAATTAAGTCTAACCATTTTAAACGCATAGTTAATGTGTCCCGCTAGGGCGTGCCCACACTATCTATCTTGCTCATACACAAATAAATTTAATGCATCTCGCTAGGGCGAATCTACATTAAAATCACTCATGTACTAACAAGTGTTTTAATCATGGCATGGCAATAAAAGACTAAAAACTTTCTTTGAAGGTTCATCACATATAGCATATAACACATTTATGAGCACATAATATAAACATGTTACACATCAAGTTTAGCCACTAAATTAATCTCCATTAATTTAAGCATGATATTTATGTGTCATTAGTTTCTCTATAATTATGAGGATGAGACTATTTCAATTTTGGTTATTATCTCCAAATCAAGACAACAAGAAGTGCGGTCGAACTAAGCCATTAGGCAACCACAATCCCGCACTAATTCAAGAAACCAAGAAAGTAGTCCATGTGGCCGAAACTAAGCAATAGATGGTCTCGATGAACGTAGGCCAATTGCATTCACAATTCCACATGGATCTCCAATCATTGAATCAAGAACTTTGTTTCTCAATTTTAGCAATTATGAACTCTTCATAATTCTAACTTCGTTTTATCTTTGAAACTTTGATTGCGATCAATTTTGGGAAACACATTCTCGATGAACGCAGATTAGCCATCCAAAACTTGAACCAATCTTAGAATCACAAGACTAAAACAAATAGGAAAATCAAACCCAAGATCGACACACAAACCAACTACCCAAAACCCATTCCAGATCAGCAGGTCTGGATTGGTTCTGTTACTGGTTTTGTTGAACCTTTCGAAAATTCCAAATTCTGATTTTTGAGCAAAATCAGACCTTCTGATCCCCTTGTGCGGCCGCCCAAAACCCCTGTGCGGTCGCCCAAAACTGTGCGGCCGCCCAAGGAATTTTGTGCGGTCGCCCGGAGCCATCAGAATGTGCAGAATTTTAAGTTCGAAAATTTTGTCTCAAAATTGTTTTTCCCCGATTATTAAAACTTTGATCCAATCAAAAATTAATAACCAACAATTCTGAATCCACCATAATTTATTTATTGTGATTGAATCGTGCGATTAAAGTTGTAAAACAATAAACCACAAAAATCACATAACACATAAACATCACATATTCCAATATTCATATCATGCAAGGCACATAAACAATTTATATACACATGACATGATCTAGGTATTGAAATAATCAACATGAACGGGGCTCTGATACCACTGTTGGGTTTCAATCAAACATGCGCAGCGGAATTTAGCATTTAACTTTTGAAACCCAAAGCCATGGATCCGTTCATACGATTAAATCAAATACAACATAAGAATAAAGGAATGAACTAACCCTTGATGGCTATCAAATTCTCTTGGTCTTTGGTGGAGGTTTGAAGACTTGATCGCGATCACAAAGCTTGAACACGAACTTTGAAGATGATGATTTTCACCCTCTAGCGGTATCCACACTTCAAACGAATATCAAAGTAGCTTCTTTGATCTTGGTTGCTAGACCAAATTGTGAAACACTTTTTCACAATCAAAAGAACTATATGGAATTTATTTTGTGTATTATTTTGTTCTTCAACCAAGAATGTCTTAGAACAAAATAAATCCTCTCTCAAACTCTTTGAGACTCACAAAATCATTAGCCTAGAGTGCTGGCCGAATTTGGTCTTTTATACACAAGCATGACCTATTCCAAATAGGAAACTTGTGTCAAAATCCGTCCAAAATTCGTTTCCTAATCAAATTAGGAATCTGCCACTCGACAGTACTGTGCGGCCGCCCAAAACCCTCTGTGCGGTCGCACAACTATCTGAAGCAAAACTGGTACATTTCTGAGCTAATTGTGTGGCCGCCCAGTCCATACTGTGCGGTCGCCCACTTCCCAGGATGTCCAGAATTTCCAAAATTCCACTGTAGTCCTTTTAAAGATTCGTTCTATTGTGTGTGACCCTCTAGGATTATACTAAGTTGGCAATGGGCTCAAACATGATCCCATAAGATATGATTAGGTTCTAGCAAACCGTCATACCTACCCAAATAGTATAACTAGATACAAGTTCGTATTCCTTTAGAATATGTCACAATCCCTTTATCCACGATGTGTCATTGAACACAAGTCATGGTCGAACAGTCAACTTGTTTTGTTCAATACTTTCTCGATTCCGAATATGTTGATAATTCAAATGCTATTGATCCAATCAATCCATTTGAGTCCGGCCGAACATTTCATCAACATCATTCCTACGAGTGGCCCAAGCTTGACATCTCTCCGAGGAGGGACAAATTCATTTAGCTTATTATTCTTCCCTACGTGAATCCGATTATGCCAATCATACCCTTTATAACTTCCCGGTTAAAGGTAGCGTTTGAATATGTCAAACATAATGTTCATCAAGTGGAAGACTATAGTAACTTCATGTCTAAGGATTCAAATGACATAACTAATATGAGATATATGTTTGACATGGACCATGACATAAATCTCATAGAGCGGGTCATGTCCAGTACCTTGTTCCAAACAAGTACCCATAAATCTAACATGATCATCCTATGATCATTTAGCCTTTATACTAGTGCTTAACAAGTACTAGGGACGGAGATTATTATAAGTAAACATGAACAACAATAATAATCAAAACATCTCTTTATTGATATGAAATAAATGATAACAATTACAACGTTTTAAACGTGCCTAGGGCACCACTACCAACATGGCTGTGGTGACAGCATTAATCAAAGTCAGTCTACCGGCCATGGATAAAGTTTTAGCTTTCTAACCAGAAAGTTTAGCTTGAACCTTGTCCAAGATGTGATTGCAGTGAGTTTTGGAGAATCTTCCATGAACTAAAGGGATACCAAGATAGGTACCAAGATTGTCAGAGTATGGAATACCCATAGAATTGCTTATGTTTTGAGATAAAGCAGGGGGGACATTTTTAGAGAAGAATATTTTGTATTTTTGGAAGTTGATTTTTTGGTCAGACATACCACAGAAGTCATTCAAAATATTAATCATGTTGTTGCAATATTTTTCCCCCACTTTGGAGAAAAGCATCAGATCATCCGCATAGAAAAGATGAGAGATGGAAGGCCCTTTCTTGGAGGCTTTAAGGACCTTCCAGTCTCCTTTATTCACACTATTGATAATGAGTTGGGAAAGTCTTTCCATGCAAAGGACAAAGAGGTAGGGGTAGAGGGGGTCCCCTTGCCTCAACCCTCTAGGGGGGTGAAAGCATCAAGCTGCGAACCATTCTAAAGGATGGTGTTCTTGGTATTACTGACAATGTTAAGAATAAGCTCGATCCAGGATGAAGGGAAATTAAAAGCAATCAGAGTTTCACGGAGAAAATCCCAATTGACCCTGTCATAGGCTTTTTCAAGATCAATCTTGACAATCATGCCTCCAGTTTTACTTTTGCTATTTCTAAGTTGATGGATAATTTCCTGGGTGATGATGACATTATCAGAAAATTTCCTGCCAGGAAGGAAGCTGGACTGGAAGGGACCAACCAAATGGGTTAAAAGAGGTCTAATTCTATTAACCAAAATTTTTGTGAGAGTTTTATAGCTAACATTGCAAAGACTGATAGGCCTGAAATCCGTAACTTTGACAGGAGAGGTACATTTAGGGATGAGAGCAATGAGCACTTGATTGCAATCCAGGGGGAAAGAGTTATTTTGGAAGCAAGATTTTATAAAGCTGCAAAGATACGGGCCAGTAGTATCCCAAAACTTTTGAAAAAACCCTGCTTGAATACCATCAGGGCCCGGAGTTTTAGAGGGATTCATTTGATAGATAGCATTTTTATTCTCAAAATCACAAAGGGGTCTTTCCAGGAGAGCTTTTTGATCATTGTTGATGTGAGTTTGGCTGCTCCAACTTCTATCTATAGAACCAGTGTTAGGCTCATTAGTAAGTAATTGGTGAAAGTGGTTTTGAACATGATTCTTAAGTATACTATCATCCCAGCACCAATCATTATCAATCTTTAAACATTTTATTTTGTTCCTCCTCCTTCTAACAAGCGTACTTAAGTGGAAAAATTTCGTGTTCCTTTCCCCTTGGGTGATCCAGTTGGACCTAGACTTTTGGTACCATAATTGTTCCTCTTGGTGGAGGACAAGAAGGTATTCCTCCCTAAGTTGTTTTTCCAGCTTAAGGAGATTAGAAGAGTATTGCAAGGATATAGCTTTCTGAATGCCCTCGAGTCGAGCAAGGAGTTTTCTCTTACGTTGGAAAATATTGCCAAAAATATTAATGTTCCACCGAGTAGCAGCCTCCTTGAACCTACTAGAGGCTTCCAGGAAATTGCACGTGTGGTTCCAAACATGGCTAACCAGGTCTTTTAACTCATTGTGACTATACCAAGCAGATTGGATACGAAAATTTTTGGTGAGATAATAGGAGGCGTACCTGCAATGGCTACAAGGATAGGGGCATGATCAGAAGTAGTTCTCGGGAGATTCTTGACAACAGCTTCCGCATACTTGATTCTCCATTCCGCACTAGCCAGGAGCTCTATCCAATCATTTCATGGTTCGGTTGAGGCCCTCTCTGCTATTAGCCAAGTGAGGAAAGGACCCTTGCAACCCAGGTGAATAAGCCCCACTTTGGCTGATGTTTCGACAAAATTTTCTATTTGGCGGACCGTCGTTTGCGCAGTGACGTCCTGCCTCTCCTTT
>JAOWBW010002306.1:37964-96602 GCA_026119855.1 Campanula takesimana
CCCCTGAACAGGTTCCTCTATGTCTGAAATGTCATCTCCGAAGAAATCAGAGAGGAGTTGTACCCTTGACACTTTGGTCGGTTGAAATTTGAATGAGGGCGCACGAGGAGTGGGGGCGCGTTGAGAAGGAGCGCGCTGGTAGGCGCGGAAACAGAAGGCCCTTTCTCAATATCTGCACTTGATCCGGCGCCTTTCATGCGCTCTAACTTTTCAGACTCAGCAGCTTGTTTGGCCAGAAAATCTTCATCTCTTTTCTTTGAGCCTCAAGCCTGCTGGCTTCCTGCGCTAGCCTTAGATCTCGTTCTTCATCGATTCAAATCTGGTACGTTGATAGGCGCACGAGGAGGGTCATCACCCTCTTTTTCCTTTGCTCTTCTCTGCGCCTGGCAGGGATCAGCGCCTTGTCTAGCGCTTGCCTTCACTGCGCTTTTTATCAAAGGTGCGCTTTTAAGGACTGGCGCATCATCGACTCTGTGTCTTCATCCACTAAGCCTTCAACAGCCCTGATTTGAATTCCTTTTGCGCGCTTTGTGGGCTTCTTCCTGCGCTTCTTGAGGTCCAAATTAGCTTTACCAAACATTGGAACATCGTTATTTTGTATTCAGGATTCTCATTCAAAAACTTAACTAACTCAGGGTAAGTTAGAAAAGAAAAAAGTTTTGTGAGAAGAAGGCAGTGTGAGCGAATCGGGTCGTTTCCATCATTTTTGTTCTTCACAATTTATCAATTTGCTCACGCAGAGTCTTGAACAAATGTGAGGCCAGTGAAGCTTCTCCTTGGCCATGATGGCAGCTGTGTATTCCCATTGTGAGTCAAGAGTTCTCCACCATCTCGAATTTCAGTTTTTTTGATATTGTTTTGAAGCGTGGGAATATTTAAAGTGAGGCAGCCATCTTGTTCTGATCATCAATAGAGTAAGTCATCGGGCGCCCAATAATGCGATCTTCACCGGTAGATGGAAAACCAAGCAAGTGTCGAATCACAGATGAAGAATATGGACGTCAACATTTTGAACGCGCGCCTCAATCCGGTAGTGAGTGCGCCCATTTACATCAATTTCCACTAGAACACAGTGGAAAAGAACTCATCCACGAGGAGCGCAGAATAGAAATCTTGGTCCATGGTGAATAAGGGGAGCAGACCAGCAACGCGCAGGGTTTCAATTATTTCTCTTCCCATCACTTCACCAGACAGCTCTAATAGATCAAGAGATTCTTCTAATTTGAAATTTGCAAGGTCCTGAAAAAAATGATTGATATTAGAAATGACATAGGCGCATAGAAACATAAAATGATCAAAGTAACATAGGCGCATGAAATAGATAGGCGCATAATTGAAACAGGCGCACAAAATTATAGAGAATCAAGGCGCATGATTGAATTAGGCGCATAAAATATTAAAGGCGCATAGAGTTACAAGGCGCATAATATGGTTCTATGTGAATACTAAGGAAAAATAGAACAACGAAATTTGACTAAGTACGAAGTTAGGCGCATAAGGTTTTAGGCGCAGAATGATTTAGAGCATATACAAGTAGAGGCGCAGAAAGCATTCAGGCGCATAAAAGAATAGGCGCATAAAGAGGTATATAGGCGCATATCGTGAGAATTTTTACTTAGTAAGAAAAACAAACAACAAGCATTCAAATGAAAGAAATGAAAATCAAAAAGTTCAAATTTTCGAAAACAAGGTAGAAAATTTTTAGAGACCAAAACATGCAAAATGACGAAGAACACGAAAACGACCCTTGAATGCTCGAAGAACACCAAGAACACGAAAATCATGAAACTTCACCAACTAGACAATAATATATCAAAATGACCGCATGACAACAAGGAATCTAAATATGTAAACAAAAATATGAACAAATCAATAATGAAAGCACAATGATCAAAAGAATGACCGAAAATTTTGAAATATTTTGAAAACAAAAATCCAGATTTGTAACAAACAGAGCATTGATCGTTGAAATGTTGGTTTTAAAAGATTCGAAATCAAGAATAGAACACAACCCAACAAACGATATAGAAAACGGATCATCGAAACAAGAGAAATCAAAGGAAAATGAATCCGGGTTAAAAAAAACGAAAAATCACTGAAAATGACGAAAACAAATTCAGAAATGTAAGGAGATTAAGGTTGAGAATTCATACCATATCGTCTTGTGTAGATGTTGATGCTTTCTTAGGACCCATAAACTTATATATATATGAAGAAAATGAAGAAGAATAAAATGGAGAAGATGAAGAGTGAGAGGCGCGAGTCTGGGAGAGAGAGAAACGGGGAGAGAGAGAGAGGAATAGAGTAGGTGGGAAGAAAGGGAAGATGATGATGTGTTTTTATAGGTTTAGGTTTAAAAACTTGCACTGATAAAGCAAAAAATACAGTCAAAAATTTAAAAAATTGGAAGTTGAAGAGATGGCATTAATGAGGGATTTGAAAAGGCGGCTAATCATTTCAGGTGCATTAAATGCTGAATGACACAAAGTGTCATGATGTGACATTTAGGTTTTAAAAAAAACTGCTCCACTTTCCCTTTAAGTGTATGAGCAATTTTGACTAATTTTTGCACAAACACCAAAAACATCTATTTTGGTGTAAGTTTGGGGTGCAAGAAATATATCCCAGAAAATAAAATTTTTCGAAAAGCGTAAAACGAGGGAAAAATTTAATTGCACAAGTACCCTTGAACAATTAAAGGAATGTCAAAAGACATAGATTCCTATAATGAATGAATAGAATGAACATACCTGGTACTTGTGTATTTAATACGTTCAATCATTGAAATTAAATTTGAGAATTGATTGAGCCGCAATAGTTAATGCGCGCATGAAGGGGCGCATTACTTCAGCAAGGCGCATACTCATCTAGGCGCATTATTCATCAAGGCGCATAACATCTCAAGGCGCATAAAGAAGGTTGAGGGCGCATAAGTGTTTTGAAGCGCGTGGATTGATAGGCGCGCATTTATTGTGCGCGCAGAAAATTAGAGATGGGCGCGCAGTTTGCGAGGCGCATAGGTGGCGCATAGTTTCCTTGAAACTTTGAGAAATTGATTTAATCATTTGTACCTAAAATACTCATAACTCAACACAACATAAAATCATTAGTATTGACAAAACTATATTGAATTTAGTTGAGTTCTAGCATACCCATTTCACCTCTCAAAAACATGAACCGTTTCGCGTCAAGTGCTTTCGTTAGAATGTCGGCGATTTGATAGTCGGTTCCCACGTGTTCCAAATGAATATTGCCTTTCTCCACGTGGTCTTTGAGGAAGTGATATTTGATGTCGATGTGCTTGGTCTTTGAGTGTATGACAGGATTTTCAGAAACCGCAATTGTTGATGTATTGTCGCAGTAGATGGGACAATTTTCTTCGATGATATCATAGTCCACCAATTACTGCTTCATCCAGAGTATTTGACAACAGCAACTTCCCGCAGCGATATATTCGGCTTCGGTTGTTGAGACAGATACTGAAGCTTGTTTCTTACTCGCCCATGACACAAGTCTATATCCGAGGAAATGACAAGTGCCACTTGTGCTTTTCCTATCAATTGTGCATGCTGCATAATCCACATCTGAATAACCTACAAGTTTAAAGTTCGAATCTTTGGTGTACCAAAGTCCAAGGTTAACAGTGCCAGAGAGATATCTTATAATACGTTTCACAGCAATTAAGTGTGCTTCTCTAGGGTCGGATTGATAACGAGCACAAACACAAACACTAAACATAATATCGGGCCTACTAGCAGTAAGATAAAGGAGTGAGCCAATCATACCTCGATAGAGCGTTTGATCAACACGTTTACCTTTTAGATCTTTGTCGAGTTTGTTGCCGGTGGCCATTGGAGTATCGTATGATTTAGCGTTCTCAAGTCCAAACTTCTTGATTAAGTCCTTTGTGTATTTGGATTGGTTGATAAAAATGCCTTCACTCATTTGCTTGATTTGAAGCCCGAGGAAGAATGTGAGTTCTCCCATCATGCTCATTTCAAACTTGCTCTTCATTAGTTTCTCAAAACGCTTGCACAACAATTCATTAGTTGAACCAAATATAATATCATCAACATAAATTTGAACAAGTAATTTATGACCGTTATGTTTGGCAATGAAAAGAGTTGTATCGATTTTACCGCGAGTGAAGCCTTTTTCGATGAGAAACTTGGATAGTGTATCATACCATGCTCTTGGTGCTTGTTTGAGTCCATACAAAGCTTTCTGGAGTTTGTACACATGATTTGGAAATTGTGAATCTTCAAACCCAGGTGGTTGAGCAACATAGACTTGTTCTTGGAGTTCACCATTTAGAAACGCGCTCTTCACATCCATTTGATATAACTTGAAGTTCTTGTGAGCGGCGTAAGCTAGAAATAATCTGATAGCTTCAAGTCTTGCTACGGGCGCAAAAGTTTCATCGTAGTCTATTCCTTCTTCTTGCCTATAGCCTTGTGCAACCAATCTTGCTTTGTTTCTCGTGATGGTTCCATTCTCGTCCATCTTGTTCCTGAACACCCATTTTGTACCAATCACTCCATGATCATTTGGTCTTGGAACTAGAGTCCAAACCTTACAGCGTTCAAATTGATTGAGTTCTTCTTGCATTGCAACAACCCAATTAGGATCTTGGAGCGCTTCATCAGCCTTCTTCGGTTCAATTTGAGAGATAAAGGCAGTGTAAGCATCAAAGTTTGTAGCTCTCCTTGTACGAACACCAACTTGTAGATCACCGATGATATTAGCAATTGGGTGACCTCTAACTTCACGAATTTCAGGAGGTAAGTTAGGTTGAGTCGTAGAAACTTGAAGGTCTTCAATAGGTACATCTTCACCAGATTCAAAGTCATTGAAATTTGGGGGTTGAACTGGTTCAGAATTGAAATTTGGGTTTACATCAGATGCAGCAGTAGAAATAGGCGCGTGAGAAGAATCATGAGGCGCATCATTTGAGTGAGGCGCAATAGATGATTCACCAGGCGCATTATACATTGAATTAGGCGCATTTGATGTAGGATTTCCTTGTGTTGATAGATTATGATCTTGAGTGGGCGCAACATAAATAGGTGCACCTGTATTATTTAGCTCAATAGAATCATCAGCAACATTTGGAGCCAAATGTGGCTCAAGGAGAGAATGTTCATCAAAAGTAACATGTACAGATTCAACTATCACTAATGTAGTTCTATTGAAAACACGAAAAGCTTTAGAGTGTTTGGCATACCCAACAAAAATACCTTCGTCGGCTTTGGCGTCGAATTTACCTCTATGTTCGTTTCCGTTGTAGAGGATATAACATTTGCAACCAAAGATCTTGAAGAATGCAATGTTGGGAGTTCTACCACGCCATAGTTCATACGGAGTCTTGTTGTGAAGTTTGTTGATGAGGGAACGATTTTGAGTAAAACATGCAGTGTTGATAGCTTCTTCCCAAAAGTACTTAGGCAATTTAGCTTCAGCTATCATCGTCTTTCCAGCTTCAATCAACGTTCTATTCTTTCGTTCAACAATGCCATTTTGTTGAGGAACTCCAGCGGTTGAAAAGTTGTGATCTATCCCATGATCTTCACAGTATCGAGCAACACCGTTGTTCTTGAATTCTGTTCCATTGTCGGATCGAACACTAACGATGTCATCTTCTTTTTGGTTTGGAGCAGTCGAAATAAGGTAGTGAGAATATCATAACAATCATCTTTTGTAATCATCATCTCTACCCATGTATATCTTGAATAATCATCCACCACAACTAGAGTATACTTGTTTCTTCTAATACTTGCGGTGGAAACTGGTCCAAATAGATCAATGTGAAGCAGTTGCAAACATCTTGTAGTTGAAGGATTTGACTTGCTTGAAAATGACTGCTTCGGTTGTTTGCCAAGTTGACATGCGGCGCACTTTTTGTCATTATGATCAGCAACTTTGGGAAGTCCTTTGACAAGATTGTTCCTGCTGAGTTTAGATAGATACTTGAAGTTCAAGTGACTTAAGCGCTTGAGCCACAGCCAACTATTTTCGTTCACACTTTTTGCTACAAAACAAAGATTAGTACTAGAGTTCATACTATGGAAATCAATAATATAAATATTTGTCTTACGATATCCCGTGAGTAAGATAGCTCCAGTTTTGCCATTCTTGATAAGACATTGCGTTGAAGAGAAATGGCATTCTAATCCTTTGTCGCAGAATTGAGATATGGATAATAAGTTGTGCTTGAGCCCTTCGACGAGTGAGACTCTTTCAATGCACACTTTGTCTTTCTTGAGCTTTCCATATGCTACAACTTGACCTTTGTTATTATCGCCAAATGTTACGGAGGGACCTCTTTCTTCATGGACATCTTCTAATAAGGATTCATCTCCAGTCATGTGTCTTGAACACCCACTATCGAGAATCCATTCATAATTTCTAGCTTTGAAGATCCAGCCATGAAACAAAGAACCTTTTCAGCCTTCTTGAACAATTTTTCTTGTTCAGCAATCACTTCATCATTGATTTTGGAGATTGGAGCAGTTGGTTCAACCTGTGGTCTAATGTATGCTCCTTTTCTCAATTTGTTCCTTGCTCCAAGATCACATCGTGAGAATAACAATCCACCATCGTTTTGAGCCGGAGTGAGAAATCCTTGTTCAACGAGCTCGCTGATGGTTGGTCCTTTCTTCTTTTTCACTTCTTGAAAACCTGCAGATTTCTTGATAGGTTTATTCAAGGCATTCATATCGGGAACATCCTTGGAGAAGTCATCATCAGAATCATAAGCATCAACTTCATCATCATTTGCCATCAAACAAACGAGTCCATCATCGGAATCTTCATCGCTCTCATCGGAGTCTGTTTCAATCCAAGTATTGTGCTCATTTGCTTGTGCTTCTTCTTCAGCAACCATTCCCTTGTGACGAGTGAACTTGGGAGTGAATTTGGGAGTATGGCTGCTCTTCTTCTGCATATATTCAAATTTGGGAATCGGGCAGCTTGATGCAAAATGTCCGGGTTTCCTGCAATTAAAACAAACAAGATCTTCCTTTCTTTTTGAATCACTGCTCCTTGAAAACTTTTGAGGAGCTTTGCTGGTAGATCCTTGAAATTTGTTGGTTGAACCGGGTCTTGAGAATTTTCTGAACTTTTGAAATTTCTTCACAAATAAAGCGAAGTCTTCATCATCCATGTCTAACAGCTCAGAAGTAGAAATTTTGGGATCGGAGCTTTTCTCATCTTGTACAGGCGCAGGAGTAGGCGCAGGTGTAGGCGCAGCTTCTCTGTGCGCCATCATAGCCATAGATTTTGACTTTCCTTCAGTTTCGCTGATTCGTTGAAGTTTGAGTTCGTAAACTTTGAGATTTGCATATAGGTTCCTTAAAGTCCAAACATCTAAAGTTCCAGCGTCTTCAAGAGCGCTAGATTTATGTAGGTATCTTGATCCAAAGCTTGTAGAAAATTTACATTCAAATCTTTGTTGGTAAACTTCATGCCAAGTGAAATACATAGATTGATAATTTCACAGTAGCGTTCATAAGTTTGCCTCAAGTTTTCACCGGGGAGTTGAGAGAAATTGTTGAATCTCTTTTG
Organism: Campanula takesimana; assembly: GCA_026119855.1. Taxonomy (NCBI): domain Eukaryota; kingdom Viridiplantae; phylum Streptophyta; class Magnoliopsida; order Asterales; family Campanulaceae; genus Campanula; species Campanula takesimana. The sequence continues at coordinate 45,528 of JAOWBW010002306.1, forward strand.
TACTTCGTCATTCTTGTTCTCCTTGCAAACGGTGTCTCCTTCAATATGCTCTTCAATAGCATCCCATAGCTCATTTGCAGTAGCACAATGCATGACTTGTTGTTTCATCGCCGTGCTTAGAGTGCTTAGAAGAATGTTTCTTGCTTTCCCATCATTTGCAACTCTTCTAATTTCTTCCTCGGTCCATTCTTCCCTTGGTTTGAGAATTGTAGGTTGGGCAGCGTTGGTGCGTGGATTTGGATTCGCCTTCATCGGAATATAAGGTCCATAAACGACGGTGTCATGGAGCCTTTCATCGATTGAGTTGAGATGAGTCAATATGCTGAATTTCCACACGTCAAAATGATCTTCATCAAAGACCGAACGTGAGTGTAGTTTGCAGTTGCCATAGGTTTTGAGTTTGCCATTTAGAATCGGCACCCAAGCTGTTAAGCTTGAAAAACGAAAAATGTTTTATAAAGGTGTTTGCTCTGATACCACTTGTTGGTCCCAAAGGGCAACAAGGGTATGAAAAATAGCTAGAGGGGGGGGGGGTGAATAGATGTTTTAAAAATCTTTTCGTACCCTTGAAAAACTCAATTGCAAATGCGCACTTTATCAAGTAAGCGTAATGAAATGCGCCTAAGTGGGTGAGTGAAATGCACAGCGGAATTTAGTAATGAAAATAGGCGCAAAGTGATAAAGGGAGCGCAACACACACACTAAGTATTTTGGCTCAAAGTGAGTGAAATAAGGAACTAAGGCAAATGTTTTAACAAACACAACACAATTCAGTTCAATCAATCTACAATGAGTAAACAAGCAAATAGTGAGTGAAAATAATAACTTGAAAGAAATAACAAGATAATAACACAAGCTATTTGGAGAGGTTCGATCAATGAAAGATCTACGTCCTCTACCAAGATGGTTAGTCTTGGATTTCAAATCGAGATCTTATATAATGAGTGAGTGTTACAAATTACAATGTTTGAGCTTATACACTAACTCAAGATCTATTACTATGAAAGAACAAATCCAAAACAATAACCGGTGTATCTCTTAAAGAAGAATCTAATGATTAATCTTAAAGAGGTGCGTGTGTGTTCTTGGTATCAAGGCTCTTTAGATCTTTGAGATGGAGAGCACAAGAAACTAAAGTGTTAAGGCTTTGAAGATCTGGGCTAAGGATGAAGGTATGAAGATGTTCTTGAGAAATCTGGAAAAACGAAGGCAATCTTCAAATCTTCAACAAATGCTTTAGAGAGAGAAATTCTTGAAATTCTTAGCAAAACTCAGCAACTTCAAAATGTTGAAGTTATGGGGTATTTATAGTGAACTTCAAAAAACTAGCCGTTGGAAATCCTTGTGGATAAGATGAGCTGTCGCTCGTTGATTGGAGCATGCATATATTATGGCCATTTTGACACTCAACATAAATGTGACCGTTGTGGACACGTGTCAATAGATTAGGCGCATATGTATCTTTTAACCACCGTTGGATCATTGGCGTAATTTGAATTCTCTTCAAGTCTTCGAGTCTTTAATAAATCACTGAGTTTGAATAAACACTTTGAGGCGCGTTTGAGCCAAGAGGCGCATTGAGCCAAGAGGCGCACAGACGCGTGCGCTTAAACAAGGGGCGCAGAGGCGCGTAACATAGCTTATGAAGAGAGCCTTATGCGCGCGCTCTAAATGGCGCATGCGCGAATGTGAAGGCGCGTGGCGCGTGGCGCAGGAGGCGCATAAGCGCGGCTGAAACTCACTGAGTGATTTATCTTGAAACTTGATCTTCTTGCCCTATTTCTAAGCCTATTCTATATCAATGGACAACCTAAAAAAATGAAGTATAAATACTTCTTACATGTGGGTCTAAAGTCCATGAAATAAAACTTAGGTGATGGATCAATCAAATCAAATCAATCCTAATACATTAAAACTGAGATATGTGGGCATACCCAACAGATGTCATCTTCTTTTTTAGTTTGGAGCTTTCGAAAGAGGGCAGTCAAGATATCATAGCAGTCTTCTTTGATATCATCATTTCGACCCATGTATATCTTGAGTAGTCATCCACCACAACTAAAGTATATTTGTTTCCTCAATGCTCGCGGTGGTGACGTCCAAACAAGTCCATGTGAAGCAGTTGTAAACATTTGGAAGTTGAGGAGGCAATCTTGCTGGAGAAAGACTGCTTAGGTTGTTTACCGAGCTGGCATGCTGCGCATTTTCTGTCATGATGGTCAGCTACTTTGGGAAGTCCTTTGACAAGATTTTCCCTTCCTAGCTTAGCCAAATACCTGAAGTTCAAATGACTTAAGCGCTTATGCCATAGCCAGCTGCTTTCACTTACATTATTTGCTACAAAAAAGAGATTAGTGATAGAATTTATAGAGGTAAGATCAATAATGTAAACATTAGTCTTACGAGTCCCTGTGAGCAAAGTTAGTCCGGATGTGCCATCTTTGATATAGCAGTGCGTTGCAGTGAAGTGACATTCCAAACCTTTATCGCAGAATTGTGATATGGAGAGCAGGTTGTGCTTGAGACCTTCTACGAGCGCAACTTTCTCAATGCACACTATCTTTTCTGATTCTTCCATATCCAACTATGTGCCCTTTGTTGTTATCTCCAAAAGTTACAGAGGACCTCTTCCTTCATGCACATCTTCAAGAGCGGTGACATCTCCAATCATGTGTCTAGAACATCCACTGTCGAGGTACCATATATGCGCTTTAGCTTGTGAAGAGTGAGCAGTGAAGCAGGAGACCTTTTCAGCTTGTTGAAATACAGACTCGCGTTCAGCAGCAGAGTCATCATTCTCTTTTATAATTTCAGCAGGAATTACAAGAGATTTTTTGCGCACAGGCGCATCTACAAATTTCTTCGTTAGGTCTGCTCTGGCAAATAAGTACTTGCCATTATGTCTGCTCGGAGTTAGATGTCCCATTTCCACCAGTTCAGTGATAGTGAGAATTTTCTTCTTGATTGTCCTTGGCGCAGTCTTTGTGTCCATATCAGGATCATTGTCTGAATCGCTATCAGCATTCGCCATTAAGAAGAGCAGTCCATCCTCAGAGTCATCATCACTGTCTTCAGTGTCAGTCTCTATCCAGGTCTTGAGTTCCTTCTCAGCAGGGTCTTCTTCAGCAACCATTCCGCGCTGCTTTGACGATCTTTGTGCATTATTCCTCTTCATGTACTCAAATCTTGAAGTAGGGCATTTTGATGCAAAATCACCAGGCTTTCTACAGTTGTAGCAAACCAAGTCATCATATTTATTTGAGTCTCTGCCACGAGAGAAATCAGCTGGAGCTTTACTTGAGGATCCTGGCTTTGAAAATTTCCTGAACTTTTGGAATCGCTTTACGAACATTGCGAAATCATCATCATCCATTTCAAGTAGAGAGGAAGTGGAGACTTTGTCTGAGGTTTGAGCAGGCGCAGGTTCCTTTTGCGCAACATAGGAAACAAGTTTTCCTTTCCCTTCAGTTTCGTCAATTCGATCAAGTTTTAGCTCATACACTTTTAAGTTGGCGTATAAGCTGCGCAGTGGCCAAGTATCTAGAAATCCAGAATCTTCCAGATGACTTGCCTTGTGCACATATCTGGACCCTAGTGCATCTAAGAATTGAGAATTGACTTCTTTATTAGTGAATGTGGTTCCAAGAGATTTACAAGAGTTTACAACAGCACAGAAGCGATATAGGTTTGTCTCAAGGTTTCACCATCCTTTCTCATGAAGCAGTTGAATTTTCTTTGCACCACAAATCTTTTGTTTTCCTTGCTTGTCTCCATTCACATATCCTTCAATAGCATCCCATAGTTCCTTTCCAGTTCCACCGCTCACAATTTGATTGTGCGTGGATAGGTCTAGAGTGCTAAGAATGATGTTTCTAGCTCTTCCATCGTAGCCAACCCATTTCTTTTCTTCATCGGTTCATTCCTCTTTGGCCTTCTTGATTGTAGGATTATCCTTGTTGGTAGCAGCATCTGGATTGGCCTTCATTGGAATGTAGGGTCCTTCAAGAACGATGTCGTGGAGGATCTCGTCGATAGAAGAAAAATGAGTGAGCATGCAGTGCTTCCAGATTTCGAAGTGATCTTCATTCAGCACTGGAACATGTGAATAGTTAGCCATTGCCCAAGATTTTGAAGCCATCTTAAATCGGCACCAAGATGTTAAGCTTGAAAAACAGATACAAGTTTTATGAAGGTGTCTGCTCTGATACCACTTGTTGGTCCTAGAAGGGCAACAAGGGTGAAAAAAGCTAGAGGGGGGGGGTGAATAGCGTTTTAATTTTTTTTTTCAAACCCTTTTGCAAAACAATGGCTAATGCGCACAGGTCTTATTTTGGCTAAGTATAGCGCGCAACAAGAGTGTGAAATGCACAGCGGAAACTTAAAGCAATCACTTATGCGCAGGGAGAATGCGCAGAAGTGTAAATACGCACGCACTAAGTTTAGTTTAAAGATTGGCGCAAAATGGAACTAAGGCAATAAGCATACAAACACAATTCTATCGAAGCAAGACAATCTACAAAGATCAAACAAAACAATGTATAAGAAAAGCTTAAATGTAGAATGAAAAGCACAATAAATAAACACGCTATTTGGAGAGGTTCGATCGGGAAAAGATCTACGTCCTCTACCAAGATGGTTAGTCTTGGATTTCTAATGAAGATCTTATTATATGAGAGAGTTTACAAGATACAAAGATGTAGAACAAAACTTTCTCAAAGATCTATAATCTATGAAAGAACAAAATCCTAGACAATAACCGGTGTATCTCTAGAAGTAAGATCATTGAGATCGAAACTTCAAGAGGTGTGTGTGTGTATCAAAAATCTGGGCTCTTTGAATCTATGAGATGGAGAGCACAAGAAATTCTGGTGATACAAAGGCTGTTTAGGATCTGGGCTTGGATGAGTATGAAGTTATGAAGGTTGATCTTGAGAATTCTGGAAATGAGCAAGCAATCTTCAAATCTTCAAAGTTTCTCTTTGGAAGCAAAAACTCAAGCAGCTTGGAAATGAGGATGAGCAGGGCTATTTATAGCTGAGCTCCAAGAACTAGCCGTTGGGGAGCAGAGCAAGGACAATGAGCTGTCGCAACGTGATTGGTACGCAGGCTGTCCTTTATAGCCGTTGGAGATAGAGCAAGTTGACAGACTTCAAATTTCTTCTAGAAGGATGACAGCTGTCTTCAATTTGAATTTCAAAACTGAGGCGCGTCTCTATCTACGTGTATGCTGAGTGCGCACGTTTTGTCGTATGTACACATCAGCACTTTGGCTCATTCCAGAAAGCGTAACTTGACTTGACGCTTTCCAAGCTTCTAGAATGAGGTCAGGAAATGAGAGAATTGACTAAGGCAAATCTGCATGCGCATGGAAGCCATGCGCATTGAGTTGCGCAGATGGGTGCTGCGCATGGGAGTCATGCGCATCACACTTAGACATTTGCACATGAGACCTCAAAATCAAAGTGAAGATAATAGAGCTGTTGAAGTGTTAAGGACCAGGTCTGAAGGACCTGCGCATGGGACTCATGCGCAAGTGATGGATGCGCAGATGATAATCTGCGCATGATCTTTCATGCTTGCTCCTTGGTCTTCTTCAAATCTTGAAATTAAGTATAAGCACTTTCCAAGCTTCAAGAATATGAGGTTGTTGAAAGATAAGCATAATGACCAAGTTAATCTGTTCTGCTCATAGAAGTCATGCGTATAGAGAATGTGCAGACGTTCTGCTCATGAAAACCAAGCAAGTGATGTTTTCCAGATCAAAGGGAGCAGATAATGTTCTGCGCATGAAATGTCCTGCGCATTATACTTGGTCTTCTGTAATGAAACCTCAATTCTAAGCATAAGCCCTAACCACTAAGCCTATTCTAAAAAGTGGACTTAACTAAAAATGAAATTATAAAACTTCTTACATAGGATCCTAAAGTCCGTAAAATATACTTAGGTGATGGTATCAATCAATTCTAACATAATTGGGAGGGTTAAGAAATAAGCATACCCAACACTCGTTTTAGTGTAAAACTTGTTTTCAACTCTTAATGTAAAACATAATACCTTAATGTAAAAAAGGTTTTACACATCTCTTAGTGTAAAACAAGTTTTTCATAAAACTGACTCCATAATAAAAACGATTCTTTTTTTAAAATTTTGTTATCCCCATTTTTTTTTACCTTAAAATCAGACGGAAAAAGAGTACCGTCCCATAGGTACACGTATGCCTACTTATTTTCGTTTTGGCTGTCTCATACTTATTACTACTTACCAAAAAAATGTTTATTTTTCACTCTCCTATCCACTCACAACAACTATCCACTAACTTATTTTCTCTCTCATATACACTCACAATACTTAGTTTTCTAACATACTCCCTCCGTTCCTGGTAAGTTGCAACATGGAAGGGGAAGCACAAAAATTAAAAAAGGAGAATAATGAGTGGTTGGGAGGAACAGAGAGAATGGGTGGAGAATAATGAATGGTTGGGAGAAAAAGAGAGAATGAGTGGAGGATTATAAAAGTAATAAAGAGTTTCCTTATTTGGTATTGTTGCAACTTAAGTTGAATGTCCAAAATGACAAATTGTTGCAACTCACCCAAAACAGAATGAGTATTTTCTTAATCCGGTACAATCCCATTTAGTAGCAAGAAGTAGTTAGTTTAGTTGGTAGTATAAAAATTGTGAAGTGCATTTAGTAAGGTGTGTACTTGGTATTGTAAGGAGTGTGAATAGCGTCACTCGAAACTAAAAACCTAAATCATTCCGTCCCCTCCGTCCATCACGCACAGCCGTCTCCCCGTCGTCCGAAGCCGGCAACTTCGTCGCCATCACCATTTTTAGGATTCACAATCTTCTTCTACCTCTGAACCAACATCCAACAAAGGTATTCCAACATCTCCATTTCTCCCACTTTCCATCTTCTTCTATCAAAGTATAATTTCTGCTATTTTCCCACATTCCGCCATTATAATGGAACCCATTCACACACACTCAAAAATTGTCTGTTCGTCGCTCCAATCGATACTGTTTTGCATTTGTTGTTCATTATTACAGTGAATATGATCATTTGATTGTTTATAAATTTTTAGGTTTATTTTAATTAAGTGAGAAAGGGGGCAAAATGCCATTGGGAATACTTGTTGGATTAACAAGGATGTACAGAAGAAAGCGTACATCTTCACTTGACATTCTTACTTCCAAACGAGGTCCTCGGGATTTCTACAAGGGCAAGAATTGTAAACCAACCGGTTTTCATACTCGCAAAGGTTCTCCTCACACTCCACTTTTTTTGTTTATATGATTTCACTTGGTAGTTACGGATAATGATGGAATTGTATTGAAGTGTTTTCTTTGTATTCATTATCAGGGTTTAGCCACATTGTGATCTGTGATCTATTTGTTCTCATTTCCGTATCCTAATTTACTTATATATAGCTAGTTCAGTATAGAGTGAAGCATACGATGTGGGCAAGTTTGAATGATGAATATTTATCTTCCTAGAAGGCTCCAAGTGGAGCAGATCCTATTGACAGAGACTATGTTCGATCAACATTCTCTTAATAGTTTTTTCCATTGATGATTGGCATTCTACTATCATATCGCGTGAATTAGATACTTCTCTTGGCGTCATATTCATTCTTTTTCAGTTGAAAGACTGTTAAAACCCAGGTTATAAAATGGACGTAAAAGATAAATAACATAGAACAGTAGCGAAGATGTTGAGTGAAGTAGGCTTGACAATTATGAAACAACCATTTTACGTGGTTGAAAGGCTGTCTAGAAATTCATTCATCAACTTAGTGTTCCGGCTTACAAATAATTCCTGGTTTGTTTCACACCTAGTGGAGGGGGGGGGGGTTGGATAGAGAAGGGCCTCTCTTTTTTGTGATGCCACAAATAGGAGGCGAGGGTGGGGGTGGGGAGGAGTATAAGGAGAAAGAAAAGAAGTTAGTATATTATAATGCTTGCCATTGCTGATTCCTAGTACTCCCTTCGACAAAGTGAATGTCTGAAATTGCTCTAAATTAAGAGCAATTTCGGACATTCATTTTGGGACAGAGGTAGTACTTGTTTCTTTCTCTAGGGCATACATAAAAAATAAATACCAAAAGTCATTTCTGGTAGGGGTATAATGAAATAGTATCTCAATAAATTGCATTGGTTTCTTAAGTGGTCATAAAATTTGGGACAACTAAATATAGAAATGTGACCAATATAAATGAAACTCGAGGAGTACAACCCTATTTTATTTTCTTTACCTTTTTTTTCAATTACTCATTTAAAACTAATATGTTATGTGTATAATTTTTTTATGCAATTTCAGTTTAGGTACAAACAATTGATAATATTGGTAGGAGCAATATTATTGAGAAATCAATAATCCTCCCATTAAGATTTTTTTTTTTTTTTTTTATGAATTGTACTTGATACAAATTAAAATTGTCAATAATTATAACCACCAGTTCTTTTGCATAGAGAATTTAAGTGTTGGACCGTGGACAGTTTTAATTGATGATTTGAAACTTTTAAAGCATTCAAGAACCCATTTTTCCTGTGTTTAGAAAATAGATTTTTGTATAAGCTTTTGTGTGGTATTAGAATTTCAATGCTTCATAAGGAGTGCTTTTTAAATCTTTGCACTGGTTTGGATCTATGCGACGCATCATTAGGCATTTAAAATATACTCTGAACATAGTTGCCATTGCTAACTATCTATTGCCCAATTAGGTGATGAGCCTTATCTTTATGTATGGTAGTGCAAATGCACGGGAGGCAAGTGATGATCCTACTTCAAACCTTAACTTATTTCACTGAAAGATACACGTGATGTCTCCCCCAAAACGGGAGAAAGAAAAGAAGCATTTAAATGCATATGTGGTGTGTCACAAGGTAGTAATCTACCGGGTTAGTTTGTGAGGAAGTTGATATTGTGTGATGTTCTCTGTAGGCAATTAAGAAAACTCGATGTTGCTGATGTATGATAATCTGTGTTCTCTGTTTAAGCATGTGGCTTGATGTTCCTCGATTTGAATATCGGAAACTTTATTCCATGCTAAAAAGCACTCTATATCCATGTCATTATTGATAATGTTATGGTTCTCCCATGATTTAAAATCATCACAGCACGAAGGGTTTCAGCTTGTTTGTATCCTTGCGCAGGTGGTTATGTTATGGTGCCAGAGAAATTGCCAAACTATGTCGTCCCAGATTTGACAGACTTCAAGGTACTCCATATTCTTGTTTAAAAGTTTTCAGATGAAATATTATGATGCATTAATCCCTGTGAGCAATAGATAGGATAGGGTTCATCAGAGGCAATTTGAAGCTAATAAATTACTGCTAAAATATTTGTTATTGCTCACATCATTTTCCCTAGAAGAAATGGAGAAAAACATAACCAATCCTTCATCACCACTTGTGGTTCTAAAGGCTAAACCACTTCGAAACTGGCCATTTAATCTCTTGGTTTGAGTTTCTGCCTGAAACGGTCCGTATTTGTTTGTAATATGCCAAGCGGAACATCACATGAACATGATTAGATTGGATTGTTTTTTTTCCTACTGTGTTGATTACTGAAGTTTAAGGACTAGTGTTAAATGTTGCTCGTGACTATTAATATGTTATAATGCTTCAGGTAAAATTGTGTCGATGAAGTTAGGCAACTTGTTAAATGTTGTTCATACCTAGTATTATGTTTGGTGTTTGTTTTATAAAGCTTGATGGGGAACATAGTCGTTGAGCAAATACAAATCTGTGTTTGTTTAGGCTTCTGAATTGAAGAATTTGGTCAAACTAAATATTTACTGACTGAAATGAACTTATCCCAGGGAGTTTGAAACTATCTGTAATTTTTTTCATCAATAGGTTGTTATCCAAGCTCTTGAATAGGTCATGCTACAGTTTACTTTTGGCAACCTTATCAACAACTAAAGGATACTCATTTATTTTTCAGCCATAAAACTAATTTGATGATCCAACTCTAATGACTTTTGTATACAAATGTATGAAATCCAAAATATGTTCATTTTTTACTGTGTTTATTTGATAATAAGAATAGCTAGACACCTTAAGAGTAGGCCCATAAATAGATAATAAGTATTCTCAGTACTCTCTATGCATAGTTATCAAAAGCGCGCCTAGGCTCCGGGCACACCTTTTGCGCCTTGGTGCGCTTTGGGATTTTAATAACTATGGGACGCACCATAGTTATCAAAAGCGCGCCTAGGCTCCGGGCACACCTTTTGCGCCTTGGCGCGCCTTGGGCCTTTAATAACTATGTCTCTATGTCCCATAATAAATGTCGGACTTTCCTTTTTTGTCCGCCCCAAAATAAATATCGCCTTTGGAAACAAAGAAATAGTCATAGCGCAGTTTTATCATTGTACAAGTAATGTGCAAACAAGTAAAGCATATTCCTTAAAATCATTGACAAGTCAAATGCGACATTTGTAAGTACCCATTTTGCCATTTTGGGCGTCCCATTGGAAAGTATCATTTTCCCAAAAAAGAAAATAAATACTTCACTTTCTCCTTCCCACTCACAACCACTATCCACTTACTATTCTCTACCCCACTTTCTCTCTCATTCCCACTCACAACATCTACTTTTCCAACATCTTTCCATAATTCCCGTTCCTAAAAGCAAATGGGTACTTTGTTTTGGGATGGAGGGAGTATGCGTGTATGTTGAGATTTAGTTATCTTATTTAGTTTGGGTTAGGCCCTACCTATATTGCACACCCTTTATATATTGGGATACTCAAACGTGGATGATTATGCTGATGTTTCTTTTACTTTGATGTCCCTTTTTCCCCTTCCCTTGTACACTTCGTTGTTTTTTTTTTTTTTTTTTTTTTTTTTTTTTTCCCAGTTTTCCCAATTTCCTTCTAATTTTCATGTCCTTTTGCCTTTTAATTGTAGTTCTTCTTAGCTCCCCTTTGTTCCAAGTCAGAATATTTGGCTATAAGTTTGATTATATTTGTGTTTGACTTGAGTGGAAAACAGTGCCAGAAGCTCTTTGGAAGTTCTTGAATGTGGACTCCTTAAGTGTCCTTATGCTGTTTACTATTTCTTTGGGTGCATACATATTAATTTTCTTTTATGAGAAATTCAGAAATTTGGTGTTAGTTTTGTTCATCAAAAGTAGATGGATTTCTCATCCATCTTAACTTTAATCTTCCTTCCATATGAATATATGCTTCTGCTTTGACCAAATAACAAATACTCCCTCCGTCCCAAAATGATCTTCGCGTTTGACTATTCAAACTTTTTAAGGATATGAACACTTGCTCCACTAGCTATGTTTTGTTTATGCACTTTTAAGCCTAAATTGTAGAAATGTGAAGAACTTTTTGGGACAATGAGAAATGACAAATGAGAAGATCATTTTGGGACGGAGGGAGTATTAGTTGGCCCATCCAAAGTTTTTATTTACTCCCTTTGTCACGGAATAAATGTCATAGTTGACAAGTTAATGTTTGTAAGCTTTTAGTTGTGTTTCCTTGATTGCCCCAATCTATTTAAATGGGTAGAGTAACACCTCCTATGCATTGCAAATTTGCAATGCTTGTGCCTATTAGAATGGGTAGTATAGGAAGATCACCAAACTTCATACCCTATTTTTAGTAAGATGACATTTATTTTGGGACAAACAAAAATGGAAAGTACGGCATTTATTCCAGGACATAGGGAGTATTTATTTTAGGAACAAAGCAAAAAAATATTATTGAGCAGGGTTTGATATAATTATAAATCATTTTTGTTGGAGCAAAGAAAAAAAACAATATTGAGCAGGGTTTGATATAATTATATTGAAAGGTGGGGCAGTCACCCTTTCAGTTGGAAATTTCACTCTTGAAAATAATTACTCCGTATATGCTTTATTTCTACTTTCCCCACCTCATTTTTTTTTTTTTTTTTTTTGAAAAACCTTAGCTTTTGTTGGGCCGCAAAAAATGAAACTAACCCTTCTGATTCGAGCTTGAGAATTAAGAGTGTCTTAGACTCTTAAAAGAGGGAAAAATGCTTGTAAGATTTCAATAGGCAATGCTAGGGGTACAAAATAAAGTCACAAAATCTTGTTCACAAAATTTGTTGGCGTTATTTTATTGGTTGCAGCGATAGTGGACCCACCACACTCTAATTAAAAACACTAACAAAATCATTACACAGGATTTTGTGAACAAGATTTTCTGACTATTTTGTGCCACTAGTGTTATTCATTTCAATAACAGTGGTCTGCGTACACACAAACAGAATTATGTATTCACAAATGTGTTCAAATTTCTTCAAGGCAAAACTGGTGTTTTGGTCGACAACAATTAAGTTTTTGAATTGTGATCATTGATTTTTATTTTTATTTCGTTTTGCAATGTCCTCATATCAGTACCCTTTTTTTGCACCGTCTTCACTCCATGACGGAATCGTCAATTACTTAAATGGATATTAGTCACGTGATGGAACATGACTAACACACGTTAGAAAAATTAACGGGTCAATTGGCTGACTAGGCCTTGCATGAGTTGCTGTGGGGGCATTGTCGGAAGATACTTTCTGACACATTAGATCATTATTTGTTTTCACGAAATCGACATTTAATTCAATTCAAGTGCCTTGTGTAAGATTTCACACATCTCATGAAGGTGTAATTGACTTCCCTTTTTATTGTTTGCTTGCAGCTGAAACCTTACGTATCTCAGTGTGCAACAGAAATTAGGGCAACAGAGAGTACTGCTGCTTCATCTAAGTAACTATTTAAGGTAAGGACTGCCACCTCTGATTTCTGGGTCTGAAAAAAAAACAATTCAAATCTTATGAACATTTAATTTCCTGGGAGCTGTGGAGCTTAAATTTTTGACAAAGGTGGGCTCGGTGGTGGATCAGCCCGTGGTCCGATCGGTGTGGTCTTGTGCTCGGTCCTTTTCTTTCTTGATCCCCATGCATAGCGGAAGCTCTCGTAGTAGATTATTATTTTTTTTTTAAATATTTTTTTTGGGGGGGTTCTATATTTGATGGAGATTGAAGAGTGGTTTTGAAACTGGTTACAATAAACTGATAACCCAAGGGTAGTTAATTGGGTGTCCCCTTCTTGTTTGACCATTAAAGATTGACTCTTTGAGTATGTTGGAGTGTTTTAAGTGTTTGTGGTTTAGTGATTTGGTTTGAGATTATATATGGTAATGCTAATTAGTGAGATGACCACTTGTCCAGAATTCAAACTAGAAATGTTTTGCAGTGAAAATGTTTTAAACGTTTTACTAAAAATAATACTCCCTCTGTCCCACTCGAAAGAGAATTTTGTTAGCATTTTTTATACTTTGACCAAGTAATTTAAACAAGAATAATACTAGGGGCACAAAAGAGTTACAAAATCTTGCTCACAAAATCTTAGGTGTTATTGGTGTTTTTAATAGAGTGTGCCGGGTCCATTATCGATGTAACCAATAAAATATCGACACCTCATTTTGTGAGCTCATTTTGTGCCCCTAGCATTGCTCTTTAAATAAAAAATAATTATCCTATTGTAAATCTTAAAATCGTTATTGAAAGTACTATTAATCATATGAAACAATAACAATTTTCAAATTTTTATTAGGATCATTATTTTTTTTTAAAAAGACTTGGTTAAAATATAGTCAAGTTTACCAAAATTGTATTTTGAGCGGGACGGAGGGAGTATACTTCATTGTAGCCTCTCCATCCTATTCGTCCTAAAATGACAGTCCCGTTTGATTTTTCAAACATCTCTTCTCTTAAGATTACATTGCAATTTTAGTCATTCTGAAGCCTTTATTTTGGAAATGAGGCTAACTTTCATGGGACAAATAAAAAAGAGAACGAAGGAGGGTGTTTTTTTTTTTTGCAAGAGGTTTCGTGAAAGATTAAGGCCACGTTTGGTAATGTGTTTGGTAGAAAATTAAGCAACTGGGTATTTATCCAAGTTTTCGGGATTAAGTGCTAAATACCCTGTCTAATAATACATCAGGGAGGGGTGGTATTATTTATCCCGTTGAATAAGCGATCGTGGTTATTTATTTTGGTCAAAAATGCCCTCTTTCCGTAAACGAAAGAATCATCGTTTGTTTTAACGTTGCCTCCCAAATAGTTTCCTGTATGCTCAAGGCTCTTCTTTCTCACCATTCGAGGATTTATTTCTTCACTTCCATACTTTCCACCATCAAAAATTATGATCAAACCTCTGTCTGGATTTCGCAAGCCAAAATAAAGTTATACAAACCCAGATCTGAAGTTCACAACCATTATCTGAATATCATTGACAAACCCAAACCTTTGTGCTCACACTAAAATCCAGATTTCATTATTGTTAATTGGAGTTTGGTGGTGGTCATTACTCTCCAATTTTACATGTCTCTTCTATTGTCATTCGTGGCTCTGTGTCTTATCTCCACGGTAGTTGAATATGAAGGTCAATTTTGTGTCTGGATTTCCTTTAAAATTCTTGTTCTTGGTTTTCATCATGAAATCAAGTAGTAGCAGTTTTCTTTATTGTATTTTGCTAATGTGAATGTAGTTAGATTAAAGATGGTTTAACCTAATTTTCTTCAAAGATAGTGGGTGTTTTGGTAATTTTATTGATTAACCCATGATCATGCTATTTTTTTAAACGGCATTTTCTTGATGAGAGCCTGATTATTATTCATGCTGAGTAATAGTAATCAAGGTTCTAAAAAACGCTAGGCGGTCGCTAGGCGCCGCAGGGCCGCTTAGCGCCTAGGCGGGGCATAGGCGGGCTCTAGGCGGGGCCGAGAATTCAGAAATAACTATAATATCCTAGACGGGACCTAGGCGTTTCATGAACGCCTAGGCCTGACCTAGACGGGAGTCTTTTAGAACACTGATAGTAATAGTACACCTATTAATAATACAAGTATTACTAATACGGCTTAATCCTAACCGACGGCCTACCAAACGAGCCCTAAGTCTCTTGTGTATGTATGAGACGGGTCTCGATGAGAGAAAAGTTTGCTTGCCCCACCCCACTAACTATTAGGGGCAAACTATTTATTCTCGTCAAAATTGGTTTCATAATACATTTTTTTTTTTTTTTTGTCTTGGTGGAATGCTTCAAAAGACTTACTCCCTCCCTCTGTCCCATTTTAAACTTCAAAAATCTCCATTTTGGGTGTCCCATTTTAAATTTCAAAACCCAAAAAGGAAAGTTTTTTATTTGTGGGCCCCACATGTCATACTCACAACAATAACCCACTAACTATTCTCTACCCCAATTTCTCTCTCCTACCAACCATCTACACTCACAACACATCACCTTTTTCTTAATTCTTGAACCCATTTTTATTTTATTTTTTAAGTTTAAAATGGGACGGAGTGAGTATTTTAATTTCATTGAGCTGGATTTAGTCTTGGGCTTCAGTTTTAATTTGTTGAGCCATAATCGGTCTTTGGCTTCAATTTCCTTGGGTTTTATTCGGATTGTTGTTAGGTTTATTGGGCTTTTTGATTTGTTCAGAAATGTTGAGTCCATTACAGTATTGGATTTGTTCAGATATCTTGATACTTACCAATCAATGTACACCCAAAAAAGGAGGAAATAAGTACACATTATTATTTCCTCAAAAAAATAAAATAAAAATGAAAGTACATATTATTACGGGATGGAGGGTGCATATAAAGGAATCCAAACTATTTTAAATGATTATCTATTCTCAACGGTTCTGGATATAATTATAAAACCTTCTGGATATGAGATTGATAGCCAGAACCTTTGAAAGTGATAGCCAGAAGAGTCATTTTTGTAAATAATCGGAGTTTCTCAACGGTTCTGGATATCAATATAAAACCTTCTGGATATGAGATTGATAGCTAGAACCTTTGAAAAAGACAAAAGAATAGTATCATTAAAATGTTTCTTTATAAAAAGCCAAATAAAATACCTTGATATTGAAAGACAAAAGAATAGTATCATTAAAATATTTCTTTATAAAAAATCAAAGTCTCAAGTACTCCCTCTGTCCCGCTTGAAATTGCAAAACTTGCCATTTTAGGCGTCCCATAGAAATTGCAAAATCCATAAATGGAAAGTTTTTATCCACTTGCACACTCACATCCACTAACCCACTAACTATTCTCTACCCCACTTTCTCTCTCCCACTCAACTATCAACACTCACAACACATCACCTTTTTCACTTAATTATTGTGCCCTATTTTTTTTTTTTGCAATTTTCGGCGGGACAGTGGGAGTATTATATAGTTAATGTTTTTCCTGATCTTATAGCAAATGTAATTTAGTCTCTAAAGCATAGTGGTAAAAATCAAGTCCTACAATTTGAGGTTTAAAGTTCGATTCCTCTCTTTGCTTCATTGCTAAGACATTGTCGAAGGAAAAAAATGATGTCTTTTATTTAATTTTGTAACCTTCTAACTTGTGTTGTTGTTGTTGTTGTTTTTTTTTTTTTTTTTTTTTTTTTTTTTAAGTGAGAGAAGAAATCATATATACCACTTTAATGTACCCACATATGTATGTAATTAAACGGTTATGGGTCACTGGTAATATTATGATGATACCAGGTTTAATAATTGTTGGTTCACTTAAAGTACACAAAAATAATACTCCCTCCGTCCCAGACTAAGGTTTTTACTTTCCTTTTTGGTTTGTCTCAGACTAAGGTTCTTAGTTGCTTTATTACCTAAAATGGATCATGGAACCCACTTGTCATTCTCACAACAAAAACTCTCTACCCATTTTATCTCTCCTACTTTCTCTTACTTACTTTTTCATACTCACAACATTTACTTTTTCTTAATCTCCGTGTAAAGTCAAAGTAAGAAACTTAGTCCGGGACGGAGGAAGTATGTGATCACGTGTTTGCTTTTATAAACGTTGATTTGACAACCAATTTAGAATAGCATTTTATAAACTTAAAGTTCACTTATAAAGGATTTCTTCTTCTAAAAAAAAAAAAAAAAAAAAAAAAGAAGACAAACTTATAAAGAATGCGGAAAACAGGGTTGAAATTGACAAAATTAAAGGTAAGCTATGCGACAAACGGACAAAGAGAAGTTGGGTTGTGTTTAGATTATAGTTTGAATATTAACAATAACAGCTAGTGTAAGTTTGAATTAATTACTTTCGGCAATAAGTCGTACCAAACAGATCCTCCATACTATATACTCCCTCCATAATAAGATTTTTGGCCAATTTAATTATATTTTCAGCATAATTTGAATAAAAAATAATTACTTTAATAAAAATCTAAAATTAATTATAAATTTAATTGTTAACTTTGATATAATAATAATTTTTAAATTTTTATTAGTATCATTATTTTTTTTTCAAATTATGATCAAACTATAATTAAAGTTGACCGAAAATTTTATTTCAAGTGACGGAGGGAGTATATATATTTTTGAGAGGAACCATACAATAAGTTATTATTAAATAATAATAGAAATAAATACAAATTAACAACTTTAAAAATACATGTAAAATTTACTAATGTTCCCGAATAATTGTCACATTTTTTATATGTAAGTATGAAAGAAATTTGAGCAGTATTAAATTAAATTTAATTATAATAATAAAATTATAAAATTTATTATCAATATAAATACTATCAATAAAAAATTTATATTTTCATTCAAAAATTAAATTAAATTAAAATTATTGCTCAAATATTTTTTCATAATGAGTTGGTTTTGGGGAAACTAGTTCCTCCATAAGTTATAAAAAGTCATGTTTTTTAACCCTTCTTAAACCCTAAAAGACCTAAACCCTAAACTTTAACCCCTATAAAAACATGACTTTTTATAATTTATGGAGAAACTAGTTTCCCCCAAAATTTTCTCTTTCATAATAACACACGAGAAAGTACGACATTTATTTATTATAAAACAGAAAAATTATTAAATAATAGATGTCATGTTTATAATACAAGAAATTTGATGAGTGATGTTAAAAGGTGAAAATATAACTTACGCCACCTCATTTGGTGCAAACATGTGAGAGACGGAGTCCATGGCAGTTAGAGCTGTCAATTCGGGAAAACGGGACGGGACGAGACTATGAAACCCCGCAATTTAACAGGACGGGACGTCCTGAATCTTTCGCGGGACAGAAAACCTCCATCCCGTCCCATCCCACCTTGGGACGCGGGACAATACGGGACAAACGCGGGAAGAAAAAAGGTTAATATTATAGAATTAAAACCTAACTAAGATGATGCCAAAACATTAATTTAAAAACATAAGATTAATCTTTTACAATCCAACAAGACCAAAGCTTCTTAATTTTATAAAATAGCTTAATGAATACAAAAAAGACAACAGATAGTTGAAAAAAAAACTAAAAATTAAGTGTTAAAATACCTTTTAATTTAAAAATATTAAAACTAATATTAATATTAAAAAAATGCGGGACGTCCCGTCCCACTTTGTCTCGCGTCCAAACGAGACGTCCCGAACAGTTCCGCATTCAAACGGGATTAGAATATACTATCACATCCCGTCTCATGTGTATAGCGGGACGAGACGTCCACGATCCCAAATTGACAAATGGCCAGTGATAGATGCGGCTGGTTAATGATTGTGGGTCGAGAGAAAGAAAAGGGAGCGGCACTTTGACTTAACTATTTGGGGGCAAAGTCAAAATGTTATAAAGACAAAGAAAGGCAACGGATTGGAGATTGTTTGGTGAGAATTTTAATGTCAACAAGTTGCAATGTTACATAATTTATTGTTTTTTAAGACAGAAATGCAACTCAACTACTATACCACCATAAGTCAAATCCCCTCATGTCTACTACAATTTAAGGGTAAACTGCAATTTTGCATTATTAAATTTACATAGAGTTACAAAATAGTACACAATATACTAAATGTTACAATTTGTGCTTTATATTCACAACTCGTTACAATCCGGTGCAAAATTGGATATTTGTTAAATTTTTGGACGAAAGTTAAAAAGCGTTAACATTATTAACGAAATTGGTAGGGAAGGGCAGTGACTGTAGAAGAATTGAGAAGGAGGGGGGGGGGGGATGGTTGGTAGGGAAGGGCAGTGACTGTAGAAGAATTGAGAAGGAGGAGGGAAGTCAATAATGGAGAAGAGAGGAGGGAGGAAAATAATGGAGGGTGAGGAATGAGGAAAATGGCTACCTGAGAGGGGGGGGGGGGGGGTGGGGGGACTGATTGCAGAGACCACCCTTCTGGGGACTGATCGCAGAGATCACCCTTCTTCTGCAATCAGTCCCTAGTCTAGGGCTGTTATACGAACCGAGCTGGCTCGACTCGACTCGTGAGAGCTCGAGGTGGGTGGGGACTGATTGCAGAGACCACCCTTCTGGGGACTGATCGCAGAGATCACCCTTCTTCTGCAATCAGTCCCTAGTCTAGGGCTGTTATACGAACCGAGCTGGCTCGACTCGACTCGTGAGAGCTCGAGGTGTAGCTCGAGTCGAGCTCGAACCGATTGTCAAGCTCGTTTTGTTATCGAGCCGAACGTGTTCGACTCGTTTAGCTCGTTAAAAGCTCGAGTTCGGCTCGATAAGCTCCTTAAACTTGATTTTTTTTTTGCTTTCGAACGGCTCGAACACGGCTCGATAAGCTCGTTAAGAGCATATTTTTCTTACAAAAAGCCTAAGCTCGAGCTCGGTTCGTTAAAACTCGAGTTCGATATCGACTCGAGTTGTTCGCGAGCAGCCCGCGAGCTCGAACAAACAAGTGGGCTCGAGCTCGATAAGTTTTAAACGAGCTCGAGCTCGACACCCCAAAGCTCGGCTCGGCTCGTTTACAGCCCTAGTGGTGGGTGTGGGAAAGAGAAAGAGATTTGGTGGGTAATTTCGTTAAGCCTTAACAGAATTATAATAATTGAAAATTTGTTGAATCTTGGTGGTGGAGAATGCAAATTTAAAGAAGCTTGTTAACATTTTCGTTAATACTGTTGACATTTTATAATTTCCGTTCATGTTGACATTTTATAACTCCCGTTCAAATAATTTAACATACGTATGATTTTGCACCGGATTGCGAGGAAATGTAAATATAAAGGGCCAAATTGTAACTTTTGGTACATTATGTGCCACATTGCAACTCTTTATAAACTTCATGGTACAAAATTGCAATTCGCCCACAATTCAATTCCACCATTTTGTAGGTCAATGCACCCCTCCCTCTCCCACAGTTCTAAAATGATGTTCCAAATACAAATGAACCTCCGTTTTAAAGTGATCTTTCCAAATTTTTAGTCGGTTCTACTAATCAACTTTAAGCAATAATTTTAAGTTGATTAATCATCTTAATAAAAATGTATACTTGTTATTCATAGCATTATTGAAGGTGTATCAATAACAAGTTATAAATTTTTAATATTATAACTAAATCAACTTTAAATTTTTGCTCAAAGTTCATTCATAGTAATTGTTGAATAAGTGAGAAGATCATTTTGAGATGGAGGGACTACTATACAGAGGGTTCGTCTCATAATAAATATTCCTTTGTCTCATAGTAAATATAGCATTTGACTTATCAACATTTTAAAGGAACATGTTTTTACTTGTTTTCATTGAAAATATTTGCTATCTACTTTCGAAACTTCTAATATTGCAAGTATATAATGAACAAAGAAAAACTTGGGCCAATCTACATTTTAACCCTCGTACTTTGGTTAAGTTTCGGTTTTAACTTCTCTTGTATTTTTTAGCAGTTTTAACCCTTGTACTTTAGATATGCGCCGTTTTGCAAAAACCGCAAAGTACGAGGGTTAAAAATGCTAAAAAAATGGCTTAAATTTTATCACTTTTGGGGAAAATGAGTGCCTATATAAAGTACAAATGTTAAAACTGCTAAAATTTACAAGGGAGGTTAAAATCGAAGCTTAACTAATCTACGAGGATTAAAAATGTCGATAGGCCGAAAAACTCGGCACAAAAACGTTTAGAGACATTTTTTTTTTCGAAAATATCATTCACTTTGAGACATTTTTTTTTTTAAAGTAATCTATTTTGGGAGAGAAAAGTACACTCACTCCGTCCCATTTTAAACTTTAAAAATTGCAATTTTAGTCGTCCCATTTTAAACTTCAAAGCATAAAAAGGAAAGTTTTAAATAATTCTTTATTTGTGAACCCCACATGTCATACTCACAACAATCCCCCACTAACTATTCCTTACCCCACTTTCTCTCTCCTACCAAACCATCTACACTAACAACACATCACATTTTTCTTAATACTTGAACCCAAATTATTTTTGAAGTTTAAATTGAGACGGAGTGAGTATACTACCTTTGTCCCATAACAAACTTCTCATATTGCTATTTTAGTCGTTTTATTGAAAACTCCCACTTATTTCAAAAGAAAAAGACTTCTTTTACTTTCTCTTTCATTCTCATTCACAACAACTATCCACTTATGATTATATATGTCATTTTTTTCTCTCTTTTACACTCACACCACTTACTTTTTTAACATTTTTTTTTTATTTCTGTTTTTAAAAGTTTATGAAAAATTTGTTTTGAAAAAGTATATGTGTATGTATTTATATTCGAATGCTGTGGGACTAAGAAAATATTTATTGGAGGAGCAATTGTTTGACTTTAGGCTCGAGCGGATGGATGAGGAATGACTTTGACTATATATTCATTTCAGGGTTTTTTTTTTTGTTTTTTTTTTTGTTTTGACAAATACTACACACTCAACCCTCACACAAGAAAAGTTAGCTTAACAGCCCTAACCTAAACTAAACGGTAACTATTTCATTCTCAACCACTCCAACATGCCACAAGACGACGGTTCTGGAAGATAGTTAATCACATCCTTTAATGTTTGTTAGAATGCATCGTATTCTTTCCGTCTCATTTCAAATTACAAAAATAAAATTATAATGAAAAATTAAGGAAAAAGTTTAAATGTAATGTGTTGTGAGTATAAATAGTTGAGTAAAAGAGAGAAAGTGATGTAGAAAATTGTAAGTATGTTAGTTTATGTTAATATAACAAGTGAGTCTCATTGATTAAAATATTCTCACTTGAGAATTCCTAAAATAAAATACATTTACACTCACGACACCAATCAAGTCAGTATTCCTCCCACTTATTCTCTTTCCTACTTTACTTCTTATACTCATAACATTTCTTCTCTCTCATATTTTTTTTCTTAATTCTCGTGTTCAAGAGGTGGGACGGAAGGAGTAGGGATGGCAATTTCACCGAAT
The DNA here is from genome assembly GCA_026119855.1 of Campanula takesimana. Taxonomy (NCBI): domain Eukaryota; kingdom Viridiplantae; phylum Streptophyta; class Magnoliopsida; order Asterales; family Campanulaceae; genus Campanula; species Campanula takesimana. The sequence continues at coordinate 67,709 of JAOWBW010002306.1, forward strand.
CCGAACCGTATCCGGAACTTTTCGGCCCAAGCTGGGCGGGTTTGATAACCAAAATTCAAAACCCGACGGGTTCGGGTTCGGTAACACCGGCTGACCCGCCCAAACCCGACCCGACCCGCACGCTTAGTTTCTGCAGGGGTTTTCCTATCCTACCCTTATACAACTCCATTATTACCCCTGAAACTTGGTATAAGTAACCAAATTGTCTACGTTTAGCGGTCTAGGGTTACGATTATATTGTGCCGTTACTGACGAGAGAGAGAGAGAGAGAGAGAGAGAGAGGGGGGGAATCGACGATTGTTGTAGTCATCGGGAAATCAGTTGCTCCTCTGGCTCCCTCACGTCCGCCGTCCACCATCTCCATCATCCGTCCTCCGTCCTCCATCTCCATCATCAGTTGCTCCTCTGGGCCCCTTTCTCTAATTCATCACAAGTTAGTCTTCTTTCACTCTCAATCTCTGTTTTATTGCCAGATTTTTTCTTGTCTGTTTGAATTTTATGCCTGAAATCGAATTTGCGGATCCATCGATGTTGTACTTTTTCTTTGATAACTTCAGGATTTTTTTTATGTATGAAAATGAGAAGCGAATCAGGATTTTTTTTTATTATTATTGAATAACGAGTGCTGGGGAAGTAGAAATTGTTAGTTTTTTTTTTTTTTTTTTTTTTTTTTCCATTTTCTTGATCTGTAAAATGGGGGTTTGTGAATGAAAACAGTCTAAACAGATGGCCAAGTAAAAAAAAAAAGAAAAAAAAAAGAAGAAAGATTTTTTTCGCACAATAATAGTTGATAAATCGACAATTTACCCTAAGTAAAATTTTGGGAATTATTGGAAAAGGTCGATGCTCCATTCTAAAAATAGCTAGTAAAGAAAAAATCATTCACACAATAATAGTTGATAAATCGACAAAATAGAAATGAAAATGATGAGCAAATTTAAAAACATAAGTGGTCAAGATTTTTATTTTTATTTTTATTTTTATTTTATTTTTTTGAACAAGAAAGCTTATGTCATGAACAACTATAAAATTTTATATTAATGTCAGTTAAAGTGATGGTTAAGATTTTTTTTTAACTTTTTTTGTTACATTGATGTTTTTAAAAAGAAAACATAGTAGAGGGAAAAAATATTTTTAAGTGGTATCAAAAGAATTTTACAAAAACTTTGAAGAAAGCTCACCTATTAGAGTTTTTTTTAAAAAAATTGGAAACTATTTGCAACTAGTGGGAGTTGAACCCATGCCACTTGGCAAAAAAACTAACATCTCAACCAACTAAGCTACCTAAAGATTATGTAATCTAGGCGCACAGTTATGAACTTATTTACTCAAAATGCAAAAAAAAAAAAAATAATAATTTTTTTTACCATTGCCTGGGCAATGGTAGGCACACTACAAGATCCGCCCCTGTGCACGGGGATTAAGAAAAAATAAATGTTGTGAGTGTGAAAAGTAAAGTAAGAGAGAGAAAGTGGGTAGAGAGTTTTTGTTATGAGAATGACAAGTGGATCACATTTTCCCTTTTAAATAATAAAGTAAAGTAAGAACCTAAAATTGAGACAAACTAAAAAGGAAAGTAAAAACCTTAAATCGGGACAGAGGGAGAAAAAGAAATTAAGTTTGTATATTTTTATTTTGATGTTTTTTTTTCCGTTTTCCAAAAGTAATAGTTACTATAACTAAATGTAACAAACGTGTTACCTATATGTAACAGTTCGTATACATAAAAGTAATACATACTCCCTCCGTCCCATCTCACTTGACACCCATGAGGTGGGCACAATAATTAAGGAGAATGAATAAAATGTGTGGTAGAAAATGAAAAGAGAGAATGAGTGGGGTAAATAGTAGTGTTGGTTGATTAAATTGTGTGGTGGAAAATGAAGATAGAGAATAAGTGGTGGGGTAGAGTGAATATAAAATTATAAAAAATATGCTATTTTGGGAAGTGTCAAGTGAGCTGAGACAGCCCAAAATGGAAATAAGTGTCGAGTGAGCTGGGATGGAGGGAGTATATACAGAAAAGTTACAATGTTTTTTTATTGTTTTTTTCATTTGTCAAAAGTAATACTCCCTCCGTCCCAGAGTAAGAGTTCCTTTCCTAAAATGACAAATAATCTTTACTATTCATCCCACTCATTCTCTCTCCTACTTTACTATTATACTCAAAACACCAATCAACTTACTATTCTCTCCCACTTATTCTCTCTTGTAATTTACTTTTACACTCATAACACTTACTTTACTTCCACCATTTCTTAATCTCCGTGCAAATGGGAGGTAAGACTCTTACTTCGGGACGGAAGGAGTACTTATTATAACTAAAATGTAACAGACGTGTTACTTATATGTAATTGTGTTTATACATAATTGTAACACATATGTATAAGAAAATAATAATTCAACGCTTTACAGTTTAGAACTAAAAACACTTGTGTTAGTAACCTTATAAAAATAAGAAAGTAACAATTTTTATAAATAAATGTTACATTTTACTTGTATAATAACATTGTAAAACAGTTACGTTTACTTGTATAATAGTATATCCATATGTTTTCAAATAATAAGTTACAATGAGTTCATTTTATCATGATAGATGTAAAAGTATTACATTATCTTTAGAAATCTGTTATAATTTCGTTTACTAAAGTGTTACATTTGCTTGTACAAACAATTACATTAATATATATAAGTTGTTATTTTTCAAATGTTACTTTCTTCCAAAAATAAAATAAAAAATACTCAAAAAAAATTATTCTGAAAAAACACAATTAGATCATGTACAATGCATTCAACCACCAAATTTGTTCAACTACCCTAATATCACTCCACCTCATCGTCTCACTCCATCCACCTAATACTTCAACTACCCTTTCAACTAGGGGTGTCAGTGGTTCGGTCCAAACCGCGGTTTGGGACCGAACCGAACTAAACCATACGGTTTGGTTCGGTTTTTAAGCACAAGTAGTTCGGTTCGGTCTCAAAAATTGGTAAACCGCGTGGTTTGGTTTGGTTTGTGGTCTGACGCCTCCAGACCAAACCAGACCGAACCATCAGATCGAACCACCAGACCAAACCGCCAGACCACATATATTAGTCATATATTTGTATGTTAACTAACATTCACCTTTAAATTATTAAAATAATTTACATTACATTACATCATTCTTAACTCTCGTTTTGCATCTTATTCAATATTCATTTCATCGAATGTTATATTCATTGAGGCACATAGTTAACAAAATTCTGTAGTGTGTTCACTTCATTCGGCTTCTTTATTCGTTTGATATTTTCATTCTTCCGAATTTTCTCATTTAAACAGAGTGTAAACCATAATTTGAATCGTGATATGAACCTCAGTGTGAATGGTGGTTTAAACCACGATCTAAACCATATTCTAGACCACGGTCTGAACCACGGTCTAAACCGCAGTCTGGACCGCATTACTGAACCGCAGTCTGAACCAAACCGAACCAAACCATGGCGGTTTGATTTGGTTCGGTTTGAAATTTTTCATGGTTCGGTTTGAAAATTTTCATGGTTCGGTTCGGTTTGGAATTTTCCCAAACCGATGACTAGTGGTTTGGTCTCTAAAACGGCAGAGACCGAACCAAACCGAACCATTTACACCCCTACTTTCAACAATACCCCCTACAATGGTTTGTTTAGTAAAATTCAACTCCTCCCAACTCATCATTTTATACCCCACCACTTTTATTTTATTTATAATATTTATTTTTATGATTAATAAAATAATAATAATAATAATAATCATTTATAATTTAAAAATAATTCATGCTTAATTAATTTGTAATTGCAATTAAATAAATACGAGATTTTTTTTTTAATTTTTATTAAAAATAAGAAAAGTTACAATAAACTTAGCTCGCGACACAAGTGATGAAATTGCATAGCAAAATATGGATTCCAAGTGGGCACAGCTGAAGGCATGACATTTGGTTGATAATAAAAATTTAGGACATTTTGAGGACGTGGTTGGTTGGAAGATTGATTTTCTAATTGAAAATCATTAGGATTGTAGTAATTTGGTGGAAGATTACTTGAATTCTGAGTGTTGAAATAAGGATTATTGGGATTGTTGGGATCCATTTCACTACAAAGATGTTGGAAATTTTTAAAAATAAGGGTTAAAGAAGATAATTAAGAAATTTATAGGGAGAAAAGTGGGGGGGGGGGGGGGGTTTTCGGTGTCCAAATCAAATAAAACTTACATCAATTTATAGAGGAAAAAAATGATGAATTTTGGCGAAATAAATAAATAAATTTGTTGTAAAATAATTGAACTCAAATAATTGGGTTGAAAATTAAATCTGAAAATCTGGCGGACCAACCAGGGAGAGCCACGTGTCAAAGCCAAGAAATAAAAATCTGCTATCGCTGCGACTCACGCGCCTTGTCTGGCGGTGAGTCGCACGCGCCCATGTCGGCCCCGATGAGGGGCTGCCGCGTGTCCAGGCATGGGCCCCCTTTTTTTTTTTTTCATCAACTGGGTTGAATTTTCCCAACTCTCATCTTCAACCCTCTCACTCTCAACTCACCATTGTAAGGCCCTCAACTAGTTGAGGTTTTCTCAACCACCCCCTCAACTCTTCCATAGTACATGGTCTTACATTTCACATTTCAGTATTAAGATAATTACATTTAGTTATTATTACAGTTGAAAAGTTGAGTAAAATGAGTTTATGTTTATATATATATATATATATATATATATATATATATATAACATGTGTTACATTTATTACAAACAATGTTACTTATAAGTAACAACTGTTACATTTAGTTATACTCCCTAAGTCCCCGAGTATATGTCCACCCTGTCATTTACACGGAGATTAAGAAATTGTGGAAATGATGTAAGTGTTGTGAGTATGATTGGTGTTGTGAGTTTAAAAGTAAAGTAGGAGAGAGAATAAGTGGTTGGAATAATAAAGATTCTTTGTCATTTTTGGAAGTGGACATATACTCATGGATTAAAAAGGAAAGGTGGACATATACTTTGGGACGGAGGGAGTACTTAGTATATGTCCACCTTTCCTTTTTAGTCCGTCCCAGAGTATATGTCCACTTCCTTAAATGGCAAAGAATCTTTACTATTGCTCACATTCATTCTCTTTCCTACTTACTTTTACACTCACAACACCAATCAACTTATTATTCCCTCCCACTCATTCTTTCTCATACTTTACTTTTATACTCACAACATTTACATAACATCCACCATTTCTTAATCTCCGTGTAAATGGGAGGATGTACATATACTCTGGGACGGAGGGAGTATTACTTTTGGCAATCGAAAAAAACTGCCAAAAAAATTATAAAAACTAAAAAAAATTGATTTTTTTCCTGAAATTATAAAAACGAAATGGGGATATATACTCTGGGACGAATTAAAAAAATATTTTTTCCACGATGTCTGTCTACCAATCTCGATCTCGCTTTATCAACCATTTTAATCTAGCTCCACCATTTTCGTGTATCAACCATTTTAATCTAGTTCCATCATTTTCGTGTACCATCTCAAGATGTATATCTCACTATATGATAAACTAACTAGTAAAAATTGCCACAAATTAAGGATGACTAAACACGGTTTCGATTCCGAACCGCCAGTTTCGGAAAAGCTTGAACCGTAACTGATGGGTGAGTTTTTACTCATTTAATTAGATACTTTTAAGCTTAATTAATGCTTTGTTCTCAAGCTTTTGTTATTTGATTTGTTATTTTGGTGTTTTTTTTGTTATCTAGGGTGATTATGTGCTCAATCAACAAGAAAGAGGGAGAAAAAAGAGCTTATTGGAGCAATGTATGAAGGCCAAGGGCTGCTGTGAAAAAATCTGCTGAAATTCAGGGACTAAACTGCAATTTCTGATACACAGGGACTGTTCTGGAATTTCTGAAAATACTGAGGACCAAACTGGAAATTATCAAAATATGAGGGACCTTTGAGGAATTTCGGAATTCAGCCCAAAATTACCCCCAAGTTGGAGAAGGAATTAGTTTCCTAAATTCATTATGATATCTTTTTACTATTCTTTTTAGTTTAGGATTTCTTTTTAGTTTCCTTTTCTTTTTACAATTCTTTTTCCTTTTAGATTTAGGTTAGTTTTCTTCCTATAAATACTAGATTAGTTTTTCTTATATTTTTTTAATCAAAAATGTAGCTCGTAAATATTTCTAAGGTTGCAAGGTTGGAGGTAACTTTTTATCGTTTTTATCAAAAGATGGAGATTCCATCTTTAATTCAAATATCATTGGGTACATCTTTTCACTTTTCCACCCTATTCACTTGATCACGAGATTTATTTCAATTTTCTGTTTCTTCTTTCAGATTAGTTAATAGCAGTGGCACACTCACTAGAAACCCTAAATCAATAATCAAATCTAACTGGCACAGTCTAGATCCAAAAATTAATTGCTTTAATGATTTAAAGAAACTAAGAATCAAGAACGCTTTCTACAATTATTATTTCATATAGATAATCGTCTAATTTTACTAGGGGTGAGCTCGGCTCGGTTTGGCTCGGTTTTAAGCCAACACCGAAACCGAGCCAATAGCTATCGGTGTAAGGCTTTGAAACCGTGAAAGATCGGTTTCTTAATGGTTCGGTGGATTTCGGTGTCGGTTTGGTTCGTGTCTATGGGGGCTACTGTTGGGCCTGTTGGGCCAATTTGCTGCAAGGTTTTGTTTGGGCCATAAAATATTGGACTCCCCCAATAAATATAACAATTCCATCCTTGGCTCACATAAATACTCAGCCCCATGTTTAAACCAAACCCATTATCAAAACAAAATAAAACAGATAGGTATCCATGTTCTTCATAATCTAAAATACTAAAAACATCCATAATGACATCCAACCATAGTCCTTAAAGAGAAAATAGATAGGTGCATTGTCTAAAAATAATATAACATAACAGATAGATAGATAGGTGCTACTTGGTCAAAAAAAAAAAAAAAAAATATCCCTCTTGAATTGTCCAACAATCAATCTCCTCATCTTCATTACTTCAAGAAAAGGTAGCTCCTGCACAATCCAAAAACAAAAAAAAGTATACTTAATAAAAATGGGGACCAGCCATATGAATAATGCAATGTAACATAAAACTATTTAGTAAGCAGCAAGATACACACATAGCTGTAAGGATTAACAACTACTCCTCCGTCCCAAAATGATCTTCATACTTTTTTCAACATTACTACGAAAGAACTTTGAGCAATGATTTTAGGTTGATTAATTTATCCTAATGAAAATCTAAAACTTGTTATTGATAGTATTGATGATGATGTGTCAATAACAAGTTTTAGATTTTCATTAGTACAATTGAGTCAACCTAAATTATTGCTCAAAAATCCTTCGCAATAACGTTGAAAAAAAGTATGAAGATCATTTTGGTCGGAGGGAGTATAATTATCGCATGTCAGTATCAAGTGTAAACAACTAGTTGAGGATGATGTTTGAATATTCTGCATTTGTGTACTAATATCAAGTGTTTTGAGTATTCCATAACAACCATCCATAAAGAGAAGTATATTGGGCATAGTATGACATAAAAATGTATGACTGTTTCATACACAAACAAGTATCAATATTACTATTGTGCTATCCTATTTTAACATTTTGATATTACAGAGACAATATCTCCAGTTTAATAGTAGTCTTAAGTTTTGATTCTTACATTACTACTAGTTTATTTCTCTACCTGTGAAGTTGATAATTGTAACAAAAGTAACCTAGAAATAATTAATTGTGCATAACAGCAAGATCATACAGCAGTTACAGGTCACTGATTATCTGCTAAATTTCATGACAAATTGAATGTAGGTTTGACACAGTATTTAGAAACATACCAGCAGGCAGCAGGCCTCAACATGCAGGCTCAATCATCTAAACACAGTCCAAAATACCGTTCTGTACCAGGAAACAAAAAATGAGAAAAAAAAGAAGACATTGAGACAGCAAAATGAGAAAAACCAGTAAACATGTACCAAATATCAATCAATCATCATCAACCAAGGACGGTTCGAAGAACTTTGATCCACCTCCAAATGCATCTAAAAGAACAAAATGATGAAATATGTCAAATCTGAAGCAAGTTCATTTAAAAAAATCCAGAAGGTACTAAAAAAATCAATAAAATTTCATACCAGTTTCAAGTTTTTCTAACTTCTCTTGCAATTCCTCAATAGCTTTAGCATGCACGCCCGGAAGCTCAAGATCGGCGGGTGTAGAGCGTATCCAATCTTGTGTGCAAATTAAAGCTTCAGCGGTTGAGGAGTAAGAGAGCTCCTAAATGGATCAATACCTAACCTCACCGGTGCTAAATGCGGACTCCGAAGCAACAGTGGAGATTGGCATCCCTAAAACATGTCTAGCAACTTGAGATAAGATAGGAAACTTTGTCGAATTTACTTTCCACCAATTTAAATATCAAATTTATCATCTCTCTTTCCATTCCATCGGACAAATATATTTCAACTTCCGACTTATAGGTCATGCCCCCTTGCTCCTCCAAATATTTCAAGAAGCTTGATTCAAGATTAACTTTAGCACCAATGCCCACATAAGTAGAACCTCCAACAGAACTTGTCGATGATGAAGCTTCCTTGTTGCCACCCTTCACATCTCATCTCTTATTTTGTAATGATCAAACAAGTCATTCAATGTTCTAATCACTTTGCTACACATCTCCTTGGTCCTTGGTGAGTTAACTCCATAAATATGACCCAAACACCACCCACAAAAGCACATTTTGTTTCGGGGATCTAAAACAACAGCTACATACAACAAGAAATTCATATTATCCATATTCTCCCAATATTTGTCATATTTTTCTTTCATTGAACGTGCCATTTTCTTTTTCCCTCGTTCTCATCCATGCACATTCGTGATATGCTTGCATGCATTGTCACAAGCTCACCAAAAAACAAGTTAGACGTGACAAACTTAGACCCGATATCATGTTGGTCACGTTGTAAAAAACACTCAAAATACTCTATGAATTGATTTGCATTCATTCTCCAATCATTTGCATTTGGAGCCCCCCTAACTCTTTCTTTCTCTTTCTTTTTCTCATACCACTTTCACCTATCATCATCATCAACATCAAAGTATCCCAAGAAATTGTTATCTACCATTTTCATCCTATCAAAAGCCTCTTTGTACCTCACAGCCGTTTCCAACATTAAGTAGGTGGAATTCCATCTAGTTTCAACATCAAGACAAGGTTTTTTCTTACAATCAATTTTAAGTGTATCAACACATTCCCTAAACTTTGCAGCCCTAGATGGTGATGACCTTACATACCTCACAGCATCTCTAATTCTTGAGATAGACACATCCTGCTCCTCTAACCCTTTTCTCACAACAGATTAATGATATGTGCACAACATCTTAAATGCATGTACTTACAATCAAGAATGGCATCAGGCCCTTTAAGCATTGTTTTCAAATATCGAATAGCCCCGTCATTCGATGAAGCATTATCCACAGTAACAGTGAAAACTCGATCAATACCCATTTTTGTAAGCACCCATAAACCAACCTTCCAATTGTTGTACCTCTATGATTAGCTATCGGGCAGAAGTTTAAAATTCTTTTCTTCAAACCCAATCATCACCAACCCAATGCACAGTAAGACACATATAATTGATATTTTGAACAGATGACCAAGTGTCAGTAGTAAGAGAAACTGTTTGATTTTTTAAAAGATTCTTGAGGTTGGCAGCCTCTTCCTTATAAATCCTCAAACAATCTCTAGCTACAGTCCAAGGAGAAGGGATTTTAAACATTGGATTTATTCCCAAGTATATTCCCTGAATCCTTCATCATCAACAATACTAAACGGTCTATTATCTTTGATGCACATTCTAGAAAGGGCCCTTTTTGCACTTTTCAAGATTAAAGGAATGAGTAGTAAGAGAAACTACCTTCCCCCTTCCCTATTGGCTTAAAACCCAAGGTCGATTGCTTTTTATCGCCGTTCTTCCTTTTTAAACTGGGGATTTGAGACAATGATATTCTAAATGACTCTTCAAATTAGAAGTACCATTTTTACTAGAATGACATTTTAAAGATAAATGGCAGTAGGACATTTTGCCTGATTGCATGCATCTTTTACATAAGTGAAATGTTCCCATACCCATCGATCTCTTAGCCCGCGTTTGCCCCTTCCCATTTTCATCAGCAGCTTCATCGTTCGAGTCATTCCCATCTTTTTCTTCATTGGTTTCTTTTCCTCCTGGTTACAAATTTGTTCATCAACTGCTATCTCTTGATTCTTGCTTTCATCCCCAATTTCAACATCAATGGTTTCCATCTACAAAACATACAAGCCAAAACAATTAAATTGAAGCACATTAAAAAATCACTAAATCACTACACATAAAATAATTCAATACACATAACACCCACTCAGTAATGCAACAACTCATTTCAAATTCTTAAATAAACTGAGAATATTAGGCAACATGTCAACTTTCAGCAGAAACCATTACATAAATAAATAATCACATTTACATAATACCCAATTACCCATTCAAATCCTTTGTATCTTAAATTGAAAAGAAATAGACACAATCTCAGAGAAACAACCCATTCAAATCTTAGGGTTTGCGATTTAAGGGGAAAAGGGGTTTTGAGAAAGAAAGTACCGTTTGCAGGTTCATAAGCGCCGGCGGTGGAATCACAACTCACAAGCGCATCACTGTTGAAGTAGCGCCGGCGGTAGTAGGATCGTCGGCGGTAGCAGGAGCGCCGGCGGTAGCGCAGGCGGTGGAATCACAAGCGAATCACCTTTTGGCTTTTTGATGTAGCGCCGTCGAGCGCTAAAAGAAATTAGGGCATCGCATTCCAGACTTCCTGTTCAACCAAATGAGTCTTTTTGGTGTGTGAACTGACCGGTTTCTATAATTTAAACACCTAAACCGGACCGAAAATTTCGGTTTTAAAAATTATGTGAACCGGACCGGTCCAAAAGCCTCGGTTTCGGTTTTTTCGGTTTCGGTTTTTCGGTTTTTAATGGTGTTATCGGTTTTTTCGGTTTTTTTGCTCACCCCTAAATTTTACCCACTTCACAATTTACCATGACACATGCATAAACTATGAAGATGCTACTTGTGAATTTCTACACTGGCACAGTCATAGAAAATTCTAGCAAAAATCAATCACAAGGATAAATAGGGTGATCAAATCTACAACCCTAGCAATAGATTTAAATTACGCACAGTAAAATTATGAATAGAGATCAAAGATTGAAAAGAAAAATACCTCAATTGATAAAAAAATAAAGTTACCTCCAACCTTGCAACCCTTAGAAATATTTACGAGCTACATTGTTTGATAAAAAAATATAAGAAAACTAATCTAGTATTTAGGAAGAAAACACTAACCTAAATCTAAAAGGAAAAAGAATTGTAAAAAGAAAGGAAACTAAAAAGAAATCCTAAACTAAAAAGAATAGTCAAATGATATCATAATGAATTAGGAAACTAAATTCCTTCTCCAACTTGGGGTAATTTTGGGCTGAATTCCGAAATTCCTCAAAGGTCCCTCATATTTTGATAATTTCCATTTTGGTCCTCAGTATTTCAGAAATTCCAGAACAGTCCCTGTGTATCAGAAATTGCAGTTTAGTCCCTGAATTTCAGCAGATTTTTCACAGTAGCCCTTGGCCTTCATACAATTGCTCCATAAGCTCTTTTTCTCCCTCTTTCTTGTTGATTGAGCACATAATCACCTAGATAACAAAAACACAAAAATAAACAAATCAAATAACAAAAGCTTGAGAACAAAGCAATAATTAAGCTTAAAAGTATCTAATTAAATGAGTAAAAACTCACCCATCAAATACCCCCAAACTTAATCATTTACTTGTCCTCAAGTAAAACAAAAGTAAACTACCTACCAAACAAAAAAAATCTAATGATTGAGCACATAATCACCATAGATAACAAAAACAAAACATCAAATAACAAAAGCTTGAGAACAAAGCAATAATTAAGCTTAAAAGTATCTAATTAAATGAGTAAAAACTCACCCATCAAATACCCCCAAACTTAATTATTTACTTGTCCTCAAGTAAAACAAAAGTAAACTACCTACCAAACAAAAAAAAATCTAATAAAATAAAACAAACTAATCTACTAAAACAAAACATTTTTTTTTTTTTTTAATTATTCTTGTCAAGTCATGCTCATCGGCCCATAAAATCTCATAAATCAAATATAATACTAAAGAAGAAAATCAACGAATAGCATACAAGTCTAAAATATGCAACCCAATCAATATAATCTCACTATGATTCTCCGTGTGTGTGTGCAATGCAATAACTAGATCACCGTCAAACCCGGAATACATTATAAAGTCAAGTACCCACTCATTCTCTAATATATGATGGAATATGGAGTTGAATATTCAATGGAACATGAAGTGTGAAGATCAAGAACCAAACAGCTTGCTTTTCATGACTATCTCCACTAATGGGGACTACAATCAACCAAAGATCAGTTAGGACTTTATTAGCTTGTAATGTTAGGCTCGTTAAGGGCTACAAACGAAAGGTAAAGAATTCAAATTCAAGTGAAATAACCAAAGAGTCTTCAAATAATAACACAATTTCGTACAACTCATGGGCCTCTTTCGTTTCACCAATGCATCAACCCCCAAACTTGACCATTCACATATATTACTCTTGGCTTTGGGCTGAATGCACTCCTTTTTCTACCCCCTGTTTCTTCATTTTTTTTCTTTTCTCATTCATTTTTTTTTTCGTGAGGGCTTTTTTTTTTTTTTTTTTTTTTTTTAATGCACTTTTCTATCCAAAGTTACCTCATAAGGGAATTCTTAAACTTTCAGTCAGTTCTGCCCATCCCAAGTATTCTCATGATTACACATTGCCTTTTCAATCTCTAATTATACTCTCTTGATGAGTAAGGACAAGTGTATAGGCTAACGGGTAGGTGAATGTGGGTTCAAGAAACGATGTCGAATGGGGGTCGTTGTGTGCTTTTGCACACTCCATTCTTTTTACTTTAAGCTCAAACGGGGTAACATTGGATTATTTTATAAGGGCGGTTTAAGGCTTTATATATGACTAACAAAGAATGCCTACGTCATCTCTCCGATCAATCATAATCCCAAAAATTTCGCCTCGAAAGTCAATCAAGCAAGTTCTAAAGTTCCCGAGAATATAGTGAATAAGTCAACTAAATAATGGTCATCTAAGTCTTTCGGTGATCAAAGTAATTAACATAAAGTGCTCAAAAGGGTGGAGAATCAAAGATCAACCATATTAATCAAGTCACACATCCGGACAAGTATAGCATTAAAGAACTCAACTTAAGCATGCATAATCAATTTTTACTATCATAGACAAAGGCCAAATTACACAACTAGACTCACACAAAAACTTTTTTTTTTTTTTTTTTTTTTTTAGCAATAAATAAAAAAATTGACCGCGCATAGCTGCCTACGTTCCCCTTAGGACAATAAGGAGCTCAGGTCACCGTAGTTCGAACCCGACAAAGAAAAAAAAGAAAACATTTTTTTTTTTTTTTAACCGACAATGCACCCTACCCCCAACTTAAACAAAACAATGTCCCTATTGTAAAGTAAAAAAGGGCAAAGATCAAAACTAGAGTGAGTATAGCTATTTTCAATCAAATTACTATTACCAAACCACCAGATTCTCAACATGACAAAGCACAAACAATCGGTGGTCAAAATCAAGTCCCAGGAGAAAATTCATCAACAATTGCAAGTCTTACCAACTATCATGATCCCATAGCTTGACATTCATGGTAGACTGCAATTTTGGACAATGAAATAGGAATTTAGGTCCTTGGTGATTAACAGGACCATTCTAGCAAATTCACCAATCACACACTCATATTAAGAGAGCATCTTTATGCTAGCATATTGCTGCCATTACTCCAATGGTCAATACTCATTGAGATATCAGTTTGAAGAACAATTTATCCAGTCCAGTTCATCAATATAAATCAAAACGGAATACCTTAATTTAGACCTCGAGCCAATTAACATTTTTGAAGCCCAGAGTGCAGTTGACTGGCGTAGCTGTAATACGGGAACGGACGGTGACCCGAGCTGTGGCTGTGTGTCTGGTGAGATGGCGGGTGCTGGTTGTGGCGCGGCTGCAATCGGTGGTGGAGGTGAACGGAGAGAGTGATTCGCCAGAATTCGGGACATGGTGGGGATTTGGTGAAGACGGCGTCGGCGATGGAGTCTGAAAGAGTATGAAATACTCTTAGTTTAATATTGTGTATCTTTGTGATTCTGATTTAATTAATGTATATATTTAGAGTTTATTTATTTTAGGAATTAGTTGTAATTATTTAGGATAGTTTATTTTAGGATAATTATTATTATTTTGATTTACTTGACTAACCTACTAATGTTTATCTTTGGTTAGTATTTTTTATTTTAGGTGTTTTATTTTAGGAAGACTCTCATATGGAAGAAGGATTTCTTGGAGTGTAAGGAGCGGCCAAGCCTTGTATAAATACAAGCCGACTTCTTCATTGTCAACGACGGATTTCAATCACGGATTCACAGAATATTTTTGAGAGAGTCTTTTGTTTTTTGAGGTTCTTGTTCATCAAGAACTCAAGTGTTTTTTTGTTTAGTCTATTCAAGATAGAATAGGTTTTGATCTTTGAATTTTTTTTGTTTCTTTCATCCTTTTGTACTCTGAAAGAGTTTTAGTAATGAAAGTTTTCCAGCAAGGTATTTCTTGCTGAAGTGTTTAATCAGTTTTAATTTCCGCTGCGTTTGTTTCTGTGTTTCTGAGTTTCTGGTCGTCGCCAACTGACAGGACAACTGTTAGCACGTTTGAATACACAGTTGTTCACACAGTCGGTCAATTCCCAGAAAACAGTCCTAGCCGCTTAATTTCTTTCAATTGGCACCAGAGCCTGGTCTCGACATACTGAGATCGATCTTTGAAAGTGGTCATTATGGACTGTACTCATACTCGTAATAAGCCGCCTACTCTAGATGGTTCAAACTATACCATTTGGAAGGCAAAGATGACTATGTACATCAAAAACATAGATCATCGTGCTTGGGTCAGCATTCTAGTGGGATATAAATCCCCTACCATGGAAGTGGCTGATCCAAAAGCTAAAGCTTCTGTGTCTGACGAAGAAAAGAAAGAAAAAGTTTTTATTCCAAAACCCGAGCAAGATTGGAATGCGGAGGAAATTGCCCTTGCAAATTTCAATGCAAAGGCAATGGCCGCCATTTCTGATCACGTTGATTTTAATTTGTATCGGTTGTTCTCAAACCATACAGTGGCAAAAAATGCTTGGGATATTTTACAACTTCACTGTGAAGGGTCTGATAGTGTCAAACAAACAAAATTAAGGAGATTGATGACAGAGTTTGAAAATTTAAGAATGGGAGATAATGAAACTATTCAAGAATATTTTGCTAGATTAATGGATATTTCAAATGAATCATTTGCATTAGGAGAATCCATCTCCAATGCAAGGTTGGTTAGTAAAGTTTTAAGAACTCTCCCAGAAAAATTTAACATCAAAATCTCTGTCATTGAAGAAACTTGTGATACTCGGACCGTGAGTCTTGAAAAGGTTCTAGGTATTCTAACTACGTTTGAATTGAACCTTGAAGTGCAACAAACTAGCAAAGTAAATTCAATTGCTCTTGCTAGTGCTCTTACTGTGTCCAAATATTTTGTTGAATTATCAAAGAATATTGATGACTCAAACTTAGAGGAAGATGAATGTGAATTGTTCACTCAAAAATTCAACAAAATGTTGAACAAAAACGTCAACAAAGGTTTTCCAATAAGGATATTGCTTCTTCCCCTAAGATTGAATCATTTAAGAAAGAAACAAGTAAGAACAAATTTTTCTTCTGAAAACAAAAGATCTATTGAGTCCGTTCAATGTAGAGCGTGTTTAGGATTCGGACACTATGCCAATGAGTGTGCTAACAATCTCAAAAAGAGAGGGATGAGTTTTTCTGCAACCTTAAGTGATTCAGATGATGACGATCAGACAGCAAACCTGTCATTTTTACGATCATCACAATCCTCCCTTTCTGACAGTGAATCTGACAGTGAAGATGAACAGTCAACTGTCAGCACAGTTTTCAGCTCAAATGGTACTAATGTGTATACATGTCTTAACTCCACTTCTGCAGGTGAATCTGAAGAATCCTCAACAGGAAGAAGAGGATAGTGCCACGTATGAGGACCTCCACAATACATACGTTGAGTTGTTTGCAGAATGGTCCAAACGAATGGATCAACTCAAGGAGTTCAAGAAGGTAAATGAAAACTCACCTCTGAAAATCTGAAATTAAAGGCTGAGAATGAGAGGTTGTCGAGTGAAAGTGATACTCAAAAGGACTCCATAGCTAGGTTAGAAGTCATGCTTACCAAAAAGGACAATGAGTGTGAAAAGTATAAAAGCAATCTTGAAAAGAAACTAACACACTTAATAACTTAACAATGGCAAGGCTAAATTGGAAGAGGTTCTGAACATGGGGAACCAAGGAAAATCAGGTTTAGGCTATGGAGATCCAGTGTTTGTTAAGGAAGGTGAGGTCACTTCGAAAAACAATGAGAGATTTAATGCTAATCACGTGTCTCCTCACAAAAACAAAAGAAATAGAAAAAGGAGATACGTGTGTCACCATTGCTTTGCCCCTGGACATATACGTCCATTTTGCTACAAGTTGAAACAGGAACTTGGCTTGGAGAAGAACAGCGGCCACTTGACAAGACAATTGTGGGAACAATCTAACAGTCAGTTGCCCAGTCAAGTGCGCAGTCAACAGCAGCAGGTAAGAAAGGCCTGGGTAAAGAAAGACACTCAGCAATGCAAAGTGGCTCTTACCTCCTTCAAGAGTAGTGTGGAAGGAGCCTGGTACTTCGACAGTGGCTGTTCTCGCCATATGACTGGTTCTCTTAAGCATCTCATAGATTATGAAGTCTTCAAAGGAGGAAATGTCAATTTTGGTGGAGGTGCTAAGGAAAGGTCATTGGTAAAGGTACGTTGTGTGTTGACGGCTTGCCAAATTTGCACAATGTCTTACATGTAGA
This sequence comes from Campanula takesimana, assembly GCA_026119855.1. NCBI lineage: Eukaryota > Viridiplantae > Streptophyta > Magnoliopsida > Asterales > Campanulaceae > Campanula > Campanula takesimana. The sequence continues at coordinate 84,821 of JAOWBW010002306.1, forward strand.
CGGGTTGAAAGCAAATTTGATAAGTATCAGTCAACTGTGTGATGATGACTTATTTGTAAAGTTTGACAAGTCCAAATGCGAAGTTTTTGATAACAAAAGTGTGTGTGTTCTTTCTAGCATTCGATCCTCTGATCATTGTTACAAGTTGGTTGAAAATCATTCATGTTTTAACCCAATTTTTGATAATGCTCCTGATCTTAGTTTCAATTGTGTTGAGAATTGCATTACAGGGTGCACTTGGGAACATGAAAAGATTAATGATGAATCTGATCCAAAGTCCACAACAGAATCTGCAGATACACAAACTGTGAGGACAACTGATAGTTCTGATGAACAGTCAACTGCCACGACAGATGGTCTGACAGAAGCAGATTCCAGTTCAGATTCTGAAATCTTTGAAGATCAGGAAAGCAGAGGCAATAATGCTGCTTCAAGTATACAGGGAGTGGATGAAGGAATGAAAACAAGAGGAAAACGAATAAATTACCGGGATTTAGCCGGTTTGGTATGCATGAAATCCGCGTACCATCAGGTAAGCTCTTGCTGTTTTGTTGCTAAGTTTAAGCATGATAGTGTGTCAGAAACCTTAAATGGTAATAATTGGATCAATGACATGCAAGAGGAAGTGGTAAAATTTGAAAGCAAAGATGTTAGGTTCTTGGTTCATAGGCCATCTAATGCTGAATGTATGGGAGATGTTACTTGTTGTACTCAATTGTTGAAGATGAACCAGATAATAAAGGATTATGATCTTAAAAGTAAAACCTTTACTGTATTTTGTGATAGCTTAAGCTCCCAGAATATTGTCAAGAATCTGGTACAACATCTCCTAACAAAGCACATAGATATTGGGCATCATTTTATTAGAGATCTTGTTGAACAAAAATCATTACTCTTGAACATGTAAGCACAACGGATCACTTGCTGATATCTTTACCAAGCTTTGGATTTCGAGAGATTTTCTCTCGGACTGTGTGATACCAGTTGACTGCACAAGTGTGCAGACAACTGACTGCATAATGTATAATTGTATATTACAGTAATCACTAATTAAAAAAAAAAGGTCTGCATACATTCTATTTGCACGATTGTCTCTTGTGATCACTTGGTCTTCTTTAGTTCATTGACTCCGAGTTTTGACCCTTGAATGTGAGACCCTTCTTGACTTGATAATAAAATTATCTTGTTAATTCCTTCGTGTTGTTTATCATGGAGTAGGCATCAAATCTAAGCTTGCGGGAAGAACAAGCTGCCTCCAATCTTTGCAGTTACTACTCATTTAGGCAAAAAGCTGAAGTGTTTTCATACATAACCTGAGATCAAGGGTAACACTGTATTGTGAGAGTGAATAGCTCTTCCCGTAACAGATTCATTGGAGATATGCCTTTAAAAAGGGGGTGTTCTAAAAGATACATGATTGAAGGTGTAATCTCATTGAATTCTTGTGATTGAGACCGAGTCATAAACGGAGTTGACCATTCTATGTCACACAAAAATTGAGACAATCTTCACTTGTGTGTTTAGGCATAATTTTTCTAAGCTTTTTTTCTCCTTGGTATTTCCATCAGCAAATTGAACTGTTCTTCTTCTTGTTACAGATTTAATGCTTTCATGTGATTAACGATAATCTAATGACGTGATGTTCAAGTTTCATTGTGCAGTTGGTGGAAATTGTGATACATTGTGGATAAAAGGATTCAGTTGAATTTGGCAAGTTCTAATTCTGGGATGGATAATTTATCACAAACATGGAAAAAGTTTGAATTTTAAAATCAAAATCCTTGTTGTTTTTGGAATTCAAATGGGTACTTCAATGTTTCTCACTCTTCTCCCTACCTTGGCCTACCCGAGTTCTTAGGAAGAATCGTCCTCTCCTAATATTCTCCTTGTCGAATCTGGTTGTGAATTATGATTTAGTATATCTTCTTCTTCATACTTTCTAGCTTCATTTCTCTCATCTCATCTTGTTCCTATTCTGCAAATGCTCTCTTTCTAACATTTTTGCAGATAATCCGAGATTCTGGAGAACACTATAAGTGATTATTTGTGAAACTCATAAGTGATTGTATGTGTGACACAAAATGATTTTTGCCACTGCTCTGATCAAGCTCTGGTATTTTTGTTGTTAAGCATCCAGCTGGTGCTAAGCAACTTGTTCGTGCAACTGTGCGGACAACTGGACAGTCAACTGTACAGTCAATTGTACAGTCAACTGGTAAGTCATCTGGTAAGTCTGCAGAACTCGCTGGTCTATAAAGGTTTGCTGCGATGTGAGTTGATATTGATGATGCTCTTAGATGTATTTTTGTTGGGGAGATTCAAATTTAGGGGGAGTGGAAGATATTCTTATTTTTTTTCTTTGAGTTTGATGGTTCTTCTCAAAAAGGGGGAGAAAGATGTGGTCTTCATATTTAGGGGGAGAAAGATGTGTTCTAGGGGGAGTAGAATCCAATGTACAAATTCAGGGGGAGAGTTTTGTTTTTGGTTGTTTTGATCAGAACCACAAAGATAGGGGGAGATTGAAAGAGTATGAAATACTCTTAGTTTAATATTGTGTATCTTTGTGATTCTGATTTAATTAATGTATATATTTAGAGTTTATTTATTTTAGGAATTAGTTGTAATTATTTAGGAATAGTTTATTTTAGGATAATTATTATTATTTTGATTTACTTGACTAACCTACTAATGTTTATCTTTGTTAGTATTTTGTATTTTAGGTGTTTTATTTTAGGAAGACTCTCATATGGAAAGAAGGATTTTCTTGGAGTGTAAGGAGCGGCCAAGCCTTGTATAAATACAAGCCGACTTCTTCATTGTCAACGACGGATTTCAATCACGGATTCACAGAATATTTTTGAGAGAGTCTTTGTTTTTTGAGGTTCTTGTTCATCAAGAACTCAAGTGTTTTTTTGTTTAGTCTATTCAAGATAGAATAGGTTTTGATCTTTGAATTGTTTTTGTTTCTTTCATCCTTTTGTACTCTGAAAGAGTTTTAGTAATGAAAGTTTTCCAGCAAGGTATTTCTTGCTGAAGTGTTTAATCAGTTTTAATTTCCGCTGCGTTTGTTTCTGTGTTTCTGAGTTTCTGGTCGTCGCCAACTGACAGGACAACTGTCTGGACAACTGTTAGCACGTTTGAATACACAGTTGTTCACACAGTCGGTCAATTCCCAGAAAACAGTCCTAGCCGCTTAATTTCTTTCAGAGTCGTGGGAGCTCGTGAGAGGGAGAGAAAGGGGTTTAGGGATTTAATTTGGGGAAGAACGTGTTTGACCCCTTTTCCTTTTTCAGTTTCGATATCCTTTTTTTTTTTTTTTCCTAAGCGAGCGCTCTAAGAACCCGCATAAAACCTCTGCAGTCTGCACCCACTCTCTGATAAATATGCGCTTGCCCAACGCGGCCTCCTCGCCTTTTTCCAGAAACTTTAATTTAACCCCTGCTTTCACTTTTTTTTTTTTTTTTATTTTATATATAAGTCCCAATCTGCTCCACTTTGTTATTTATCCTGCAAGAACAACAAACACAACCCACAAGCATAATGTCTTTCTAAAAAATAAATAAAAATAGAACTAAAAACTAAAAAGAAAAATAATTAATTAAAAGTAAATAAATTGCAAGGTTTACATTTGGAGGTACTTTAAAAGTAAAACTAAAAATAAAAATATTTTTGGAGGGTGACACTATTTACACTCCTCTATAAACCCACAAACTCAAGGAGACTCTTTCGAGTGACACAAAATACTAACTAGATAGATAATTAAATAACTAAGAATTAAAGCGCAAGTCCCCGGCAACGGCGCCAAAAACTTGATAGACAAAATTTATATACCTCGCAAGTGCACGAGCTATCGTCATAGCAATATGCAAACACAAGGGTCGATCCACAGGGACTTGGATTAATTCCAAATTATTTAATTATTTTTAAAAGCAATAAATAAAACAAAACATAAATAAAAGATATTGATCAACATGAGCAAGCATATAAATGATAGGAATCGCAGAATTAAAAGATATCTCCGTCTTTAATTCAAATATCATTGGTACATCTTTTCACTTTTCACCCTATTCACTTGATCACGAGATTTATTTCAATCTCTGTTTCTTCTTTCAGATTAGTCAATAGCAGTGACACACCCACTAGAAACCCTAATCAATAATCAAATCTAACTGGCACAGTCTAGATCCAAAAATTAATTGCTTTAATGATTTAAAGAAACTAAGATCAAGAACGCTTTCTACAATTATTTCATATAGATAATCGTCTAATTTTACCCACTTCACAATTTACCATGGCGCATGCATAAACTATGAAGATGCTACTTGTGAATTTCTACACTGGCACAGTCATAGAAAATTCTAGCAAAAATCAATCACAAGGATAAATAGGGTGATCAAATCTACAACACTAGCAATAGATTTAAATTACGCACAAGTAAAATTATGAATAGAGATCAAAGATTGAAAAGAAAAATACCTCAATTGATAAAAAGACAAAGTTACCTCCAACCTTGCAACCCTTAGAAATATTTACGAGCTACATTGTTTGATAAAAAATATAAGAAAACTAATCTAGTATTTATAGGAAGAAAACTAACCTAAATCTAAAAGGAAAAAAAATTGTAAAAAGAAAAGGAAACTAAAAAGAAATCCTAAACTAAAAAGAATAGTCAAAAGATATCATAATGAATTAGGAAACTAAATTCCTTCTCCACTTGGGGTAATTTTGGGCTGAATTCCGAAATTCCTCAAAGGTCCCTCATATTTTGATAATTTCCAGTTTGGTCCTCAGTATTTCAGAAATTCCAGAACAGTCCATGTGTATCAAAAATTGCAGTTTAGTCCCTGAATTTCAGCAGATTTTTCACAGCAGCCCTTGGCCTTCATACAATTGCTCCAATAAGCTCTTTTTCTCCCTCTTTCTTGTTGATTGAGCACATAATCACCTAGATAACAAAACACAAATAAACAAATCAAAATAACAAAAGCTTGAGAACAAAGCAATAATTAAGCTTAAAAGTATCTAATTAAATGAGTAAAAACTCACCCATCACTAACCGAACCGTTTCTCTTCTGGTTACGGTTCGGAATCGTCGGTTCACGGTTTGGAACCTCCAGTCCACTGATTTTTTTTTAAAACATTTTTTTCACATAAAAAAAACATTATAATAATATTTTATTGCCGATTTTTTTTTTTGCAAAAAGGTATAGAAAAAATGTTTTAAAATATTAAAGAGGTCCGTCCGTCTTTTCTTTTATATACTAAAAAAATTATTATTTTTATTCACTGAATTTGGTTAAAAATTCAGTCAGAACTCAATTTTCTTGTCAACTTTCCGTTAGTAACAGTTAATTATGATGAAACCGTTAGAAATCTAACAATTTTGACGGTTTTCTAACGGTTTTGCTAACGGTTCTGGTTCGGTCAAGGTTGTTCATAGCGGTTCGGAACCGCCGGTTCACGATTTACAGAGGGGATGGACCGGAACCGGCCCGTGTTACAAATGATTCCGGTTCACACGATTCCGGTTTTTGTGAAAGATTCAAAGCGGTTTCGGCTTTTTTGATTCCGTTTCCTGTTCTATTTGACGGTTCCGGTCTGATTCCGGTTCGATTCAGCCATCCCTACCACAAATAAAGCAAAACAAGAGGCAATGAGTCACAAATCTAAGTTGCAATTTGCAAAGACACCTCCAACTGGCCCACGAGGAACCACTTTTACTACTATCCTCTTCACTTTCCGTCGGTCCATTCACACCCTAACACTGTAAAACAACACTAAGCATGCAATGCAACAAAAATTCCCACCTTTTTCCATTTTTTTTATTGTTATCGTTTCATTAAACAATTAATAATCCCCCACTGACCAAATAAGGGATTCCTATAAATATTCACACAAATCTTCCTACTTTCATGGCTGCTATATTCCAATCAGCTCCCATCATAATTCAATGACTCGCCCTGAGTTGACTCACCTTCTCCTTATTCTTCTCTCTCTCTCTCAATTCAGCTTCCTCCACCACCCCCAAGAGCTTTCGACAGGCTTCACCGCCACCCCGGATCCATCAATTTCATCTTTCCAACCCTTACTAACCGACTCATCTGGTAATTACTCACTGAGTTTCCTCCGAGTCGACCGGACTCAGCTCTCTCTCTCGCCGTCATCCATGTTCCCTCAGCCGAGCCAGTATGGGTCGCCAGCATGACCCGTTTACCGCGGTGGTCTGCCCGACTGTTTTATCCTTTAATGGCAGTCTCGTAATTTCCGATCCCCCTCTCGGGTATTTTGGTCAAGTAATACAAATGGGGACCGTGTTTGGCTTTCAACACCTCAAATCTTCAAATTGAGAAGCGGGAATCGCAATCTGTAATTTGGCAAAGTTTTCAATTTCCATCTGATACCCTTATGGAAACTCAAAATTTCACTACTGCCATGGTGTTGGTTTCTTCAAACGGGCTTTATTCCATGCGGTTAGGACCCGATTTTATCGGGTTTTACGCCAAGTTTAATCTAAATTCGGATCTGGGTCAAATTTACTTGAAACACAAACCTCTTGAAGCCAAAGCATCTGTTATTGAAGGACAAGGACCCATTTACATCGTGCTCACCCGATGGTTTTTTGGTATGTATCAAAACGGGTCAACACCGGTTGATGTCCAATCCTTCAACAGTTTCCAGCAACCCGGTTCGGGTAATCGGAGGATCCGACTCGAAAACGATGGGAATCTCAAAGGGTATTTCTGGAACGGGTCAAGTTGGTTGTTGGATTACCAAGCCATAGCCGACCCGTGTGAGTTGCCAAGTTCATGCGGGTCGTACGGGCTGTGTCAGTCGGGTAAAGGGTGTTCATGTCTCGACAACCGTACGGAATACACCTCCGGCGGCCGGTGTGTCAAGAGTGAGAATAACTCCGGCGACTTTTGCGGTTTGGTCAAAACCAAAAGCCGGGTTTTGAGAAGAACCGGGGTGGAGCTACCATATAAAGAGATAATGGATTATGAGAAAATGGATTCTCTTTCGGACTGTGAGACTGCATGTGAGTCAAACTGCACGTGTTGGGGTGCGGTGTACAGTAACTCCTCTGGGTTCTGCTACATGCTAGATTACCCCATACAAACTTTAGTCAAAGTTGGGGATGAGACAAAAGTGGGGTATTTTAAGGTGAGGGAGGGTGCAGGGAAAGATAAGATGGTGGTGGGTGTGGGTGTTGGGATTGGTCTGTTGGGAGGGGTAATTTTGGTATTTTGTGGAGCTGTAGGGGTAGGATATTACAGGTTTAAGAAAAGGAAGAGAGGGGTTAGTGGGTTTGGAGAAGAAGATGGGGTGACAGGTGTGGGCCCATATAAGGATTTGGCAAGTGATAGTTTTAGATCAATTGAGTTAAGTGAGAGAAGGTGATGTAAGGGATGATGTATTTTGAAGAGAGAGAGAGAGAGGGATTTTATACACTGACAAAGACAAAGGTTTTGACTTTCTAAATTTGGATTGTGGGGTCCAGATGAAAAGTAGTTATAATGTGATATGGGCCCACAAAAAAATGTGCTTCATGAAATGCTTCATGATCTATCAAGATAGTTGGTCATTAGTTGACTTTGTCTGTTATAGTTGACTTTGTAAATATGATCATTATTATTTTGTTGAGGTCAAAACTTTTTTTTCTTCATATGTTTTGATTTTGTTGAGGTCAAAACTTTTTTTCTTTCAGAACTTTTGAAAATTTTGTGTGAGACGGTTTCATATGTGAGATGTGTTTCATTAAGAGAGTAAATGATTTGCTCTTCTATAGGCGGGGCGGGCAATCACATTTATTCTCTCGTTGAGATCCGTCTCACATAAGACTTCATTTTTGAGAAAAAGAAAAATTCAACAAAATGAGAAGTGTTGTAGATTTTGATATTTTGATGTATATTAATATCTTTAACTAGGAATGGATGTGGGAATGTAGAAATGTTCACTTTTCTATATGTACATACACATAGTAGAAAACAATCAAAGATGACCCATTGCTTAACTTTATACTCCCTCCGTCCCACCGAAAATTGCAAAACTTACAAAAATGGGCGTCCCATAGAAATTGCACATTCCATAAATGGAAAGTTTTTAATACTTTTTAATTAGTGGGTCCCACTTCTCATACTCACATCCACTAACCCACTAACTATTCTCTACCCCATTTTCTCTCTCCCACTCAACTATCAACACTCACAACACATCACATTTTCCACCCTTTCCCTTAATTCTTGTGCCATGATTTTTTTTGAAGTTTCCGGCGGGACGGAGGGAGTATTTACTTGTAATGTATTATTTTTGTTGTTTTTGGGTATCATTTCATAAAGAATTGGATAAAACATTAATCAATGTAAAGTATTCCTTTGAGACAATGATTTGCTATCTACAAATTAAATGTCAATGATTAGAGAGAGAGGGAGATAGTCGGAGCTAATCATACATGGAGATAAATAATTGATATGAGAGACTCAAATAGTATTGATGCTAGAGGTACATATATATAGGATTACGTACAAAGAGTATTCTAGAGTCCTAATCTAATTAGGAAAACTAATACAAAAAGGAAACTAATGTTCTAGAATAATTTAGCTTGGTTTACAAGATACAATCTCTATGTATGGTAACATGATATTTACAATATATGCTAGGAATATATAATATTCCTTAATATGCCCCCGCAAGATGGACGACCGAGCGGATAGTCCAATCTTGAAAATTGATGAGATGAACCAGGTTGATGAAGTGAGTTGATATGATGTCGTTGCAAGACGGGTTTGAGCACTTTTACGGCGCGAGACGATCTTTGGCACTTTTACGTCACGAGACGGTCTTTGGCACTTTTACGCCGCGAGATGGTCTTTGGGTTTACGTCCCAACCACGTCGACGATTTTACGCTGGAATGACGTTTACTTTGAACGTTTCATCGACTACGTCGCAAGACGATTTTATGTCTCAACGAAGAATTTTGGGGTTTTGGTGCTACTATGGCGGAGGTTTTTTTGGGTGATTTGGTTTTGTGAAAAGCAGATGTTTGCGGATTTGGGTACCAGGTGTTGTGGTTATTGTTGAGAAGGAATTAGGTCAGAAGGGTTTTGTTTGATTTTTAGGGGGCTGGCTAAAAGGAATTAGTGGAAAGTTTAAAGTTTAATTTTGGCAGAAGTTTGTGTGGGGATTAGAGAGAAAGAAAGAAGAAAAAAAAAAAGAAAAAAGAAGAAAAAAGAAGAGAGATCTGGTCAAGATTAGAAGAGGGAGATGGTGGTTTGGTTGAGGTTGGTTGACCGAGAAGAAGAAAGAGGAAGAAACACAACAGAGAAAAAATTGAGACCTTTTTTTTTTTTAGAAAGCGAGATGAAGAAAAAAAAAGGGCTTTGTGGCCGTATTTTCTTGTTTTTCAGTGGTGGTGATATGGCGGTAAGGTTGAGAAAGTTTGTCGTGGTTGTTTGTATGGTGGTTGGCGGAAGCTTTTGTGGTGGAGATAATATGAGGCGGCTTATAGGGTTTTGGTGGAGAAGTCCCATAATGGATCATTAACTCTGATACCATGTCAAGGATTAGAGAGATCTCACAACAAGAAAAGGGGTTTTAGTGGCACCGGTTAGTGGGCATTACATAAAGAATGACATTAATACATGTATTGAGGCATTTTGGTATATAGTGGCACTAGACTATAATCATTTAGTGTGACTTGATACGAAAATGACACTATATGTAATTTTAGAGTCATTAATGACAATGACACCATAAAAACACATTTCTAGTGGCATTCTAGTGGCATTTAAGGTTCACATTAAATAAATGTGGCTGATTCAAACAACATGTCACTCATTATTGTGTTACAATAATTTTAAATTGGGCCTATCGAAATACACTAACTCCCATAAGCCCATATATTGACATTCGATCACCAACCAATTAAACAGAGGTGCATTCAGTTCGCTATGTTTTGGCGGGGAAAGCAATCGGCCAACAGAGGAAATTCTGGTTTTCATCAATTTAATGGTATTTTCTTCCTTTATTAAATCAATTGTTTATTTGATGCAATCCTTACAATCAAACTAGCATAACCTATAACTTCCTTTGTCCCAAATACCCCTCCTATTTGTCATCATTTTTTCGAGAAAGTTCTTCACATTTCCACAATTTAGACATAAAAGTGCATAATAAACACAGCGTGGCTCGTGTAGCTAATGTTCATATCCTTAAAAAGTTTGAGTAGTCAAATGCGAAGATAATTTTAGGACCGGGGGATATGTAGTATTCCTCTACTGATCTACTCTGATGTTATTAAATGTAAAAAAATGGTACTCCATCCGCCGAGTATGAATGTCGATATTCGCTTTTGATTAAGAGCAAATTTGAACATTCATTTTGAGACGAAGGTAGTACTATATTACATGCATTAAAAGACTTGAGCATGCAATAGCAGTTATATATGTGGTTGGAGCAAGTAATGTATATAAAACAATTTTACAAAATTATTTAAGTCCCATTCCATTCATTTATGTATTAACCATGCTTGAAAATCATTGTATTCACTCATCTAAGGATCATATTGCAAGAAAGGATTTTTGTAAAATCTTTCAAGTAATGCCTACATACAAGTGCTTCAAGCCTCAAGAATCGGTTATCGCAATCTTCAACGCGTAAACCTCTTATTTAATTATGTATAGCTAATTTGAATAATGCCTCAACTTTTGAATCCTCCATAAATGATTTTGTCGATTCTCTTTCTGTTTTTACTAGTGCTTGAAGAATCTCTGTAGCAATATTCAGCAAGTAAAATCTTCTCTTTTATTTATGTATATCACTAATTTAGTTTGAATAGCAGAAGTTTTCTTCTATAGTTGTAGCTCTCTTATGAAAGCCAAGTGTCTAAGAAGGAGACACTCGAAGATGAGCTCAACAAGAAGATAATACTGGTTAGGGGTGGCAAAATGGGTGTTTTGGGTGTACCCATTAAAGTTAAAATATCCGGATATCCAATGGATTTTTAACTTAATGGGTAAACCCAAAACACCCATTTTGCCACCCCTAATACTGGTCTATCATACAGTATGTCTCTAAGAATGTACAATGACAATGTTCGTACCTAAAGTTTCAAGAATATTTGTTACTCCCTCTGCCCCGGAATAAATGTCATACTTTTCATTTTTGTTTGTCTCAAAATATATGTCGCTTTACTAAAAATTGGGTACGAAGTTTGGTGATCTTCAATATCCTACCCATTCTAATAGGCGCAAGCATTTCAATGCATAGGAAGTGTCACTCTACCCATATGAATAGATTGGAGCAATCAAGGAAACACAACTAAAAGCTTAAAAACATTGACTTGTCAACTATGACATTTATTCCGGGAGAGTAGGTGTAATAACCCGAACCTACCTTTTATATTTTTTATTTGATTTAACTCTTAATTATTAATGGGCCAAACTTTAAATAATTAGTTTAGTTAGTTTTTTGGGTCAAAGGTAGAAAGCCCAATTTATTAACTAAGAAGGATTAGAATCCAATTTAAAATAGGGAGTTGGGAAATATAAATACCCTCTCTTAAAACCTAAACCCATTATTTTTTTTTTCCACCGCCAAGAAGAAAGACGGAAGAGGAGAAGGGAGGCGCAGAACAGATCGGGAGAGAGTTGAGAGAGAGAGAGCAGCGCCGGTGAAGCCATCGGGAGAGAGAAGTGAACGGTGAAGGAGAGGAAGAGAGAAGGCGATCGTGTTCGCAAAGGTAATTCTAGAACCCCTCAAACCTTTCTCTTCATCTATGTAAAT
>JAOWBW010002307.1:0-72500 GCA_026119855.1 Campanula takesimana
GGTGGTGTTAGAGGTGTAGTGGGTAGGGTGAGGCTTTATGGAGAGTTGGTTGGTGCAAAACTTTTGGATAAACCCATTGGTTATCCCAGTAAAAACCCATTTAATCCCTAATATTGTGGGTATATTGGTGTTTACCCATTATACCCATTACTACTATTGAGTTTAATGGATAACAACCAATAAATCTTTTTATAATGGGTTAATGGATGGCCTAATGGATTGGATAAAAAATTGTCGCCCCTACCTCGAGCTCACAAGAAAATTCATGAACAAACCAGTCAGAATTCTAGTAAAACGCGACGAACTCACCCGAGAAGGCATAAAACAATTCCACGTCAGTCAATGTCGAAAAAGAAGATTGGAACTCGATACACTCTGTGACCTTTACGAAACCTTAGCCATCACTCAGAGTGTCATCTTCGTCAACACCCGAAGAAAGGTTGACTGGTTGACCGATATTACTCCTTCCGTCTCACCTCACTTGACACCTATGAAGTGGGCACAATTATAGAGGTCACGAGTTCGAATCCCGTCAGGGAGATTTGTGTTAGCCTATTTATAGGCCTAGTTGTAGCCTTCATGGCATTTGTGTTAGTAGTCTAGTTATAGGCCCAATTGTAGCCTTCATGGCATTATCAATTAATAAAAAAATAAAATTTTTAAAATAAGAAGTGTGCACAATAACTAAGAAAAAGGAATAAAATAAGGAAAATGTGTGGTAAAAATAAAGAGAGTGAATGAGTGGGGTAAATAGTAGGGTTGGTTGAATAAATTGAATGGTGTAAATGAAGAGAGGGAATGAGTGGTGGGTATATTCAATATAAAATTATTAAAAACTGACTATTTTGAGGAGGTCTCAAGTGAGCTGGGACGTAACAAAATGAAAATAAGTCTCAAGTAAGCGGGGACGGAGTACGTTGCTTCTATAGATTATTATAGAAGACCCACTTATCTTTAAAAAACCACTACAACTGTTTTTTCAAGGAAATTTATGTTCGTCTATTTATAAGACTGGTTTGTAACCTTATGGCATTATTGTAGCCTTTATGGCATTATGATTTAATTAAAAAATAATTTGATTAAATTAGGCTCGTAAGTTAGAGGATTAGTGAAAAAAAATGTTGAAGCAGTTCTCTCAAAAATCCACTTATCAAGTCAAACATGGCTATAGTTTTGTGCATTAATGTGATAACACAGGCATGGGCTACAGAATGGTACATACTACATACTCTCCGTCCCATTAAAATTACACGTATCATCTTTTTAAATACCGTATTACAAACTACACACTTTATAAAATGAAAAAATTACTAACTACTTTACTTGACGGATGTCCGAGTCGCTGATGCCACAACTGAAAATTATCAGATTCTCTAATGTTGTACGCCTGCGTCTTCGGTGATCCCCTAAAGTAATTCAACCCCCGTCCTGTTCACCGCCTCCAATCAAAATCTTCGAGACCCGGTCCTGTACAACACATTGTCTGTCAGAAAAATGCACTAAGTAATTGGAGTCATGAAGTAATTGAGAGACAGATAACAAGTTGCAGTTAAAGGTCGGAGCATATAAGACATTTCTTAAAACAAGATCCGTGGCAATCTTAACATTGCCTTCTTTTGTGGCCTTAATATATCTTCCATTAGGCAAACCAATGTGATTAGCCTTAATGTCATAAATATTACTGAGCAGAGAGATGTTCCTTGTTATAGTCGATTGGCTCCACTATCGACAAGCCAATGTTCATTATCTATCTGACCATTCATACGACCAGTTGCCTTGTCAGTTGAGCTGCCAGTTGTTTGCACCTGCGTCTGCATATAGTTCTTGAAGTGGTTCCATTGCTCTGCCGTAAAACCCAGTACATAGCATGCTCTGGAACCATGTCCCTTTGTCACCATCCTGTGCATTGTTGGATTTTGTGCTGAGTTTCCCTTGGTCTTTTCCTGCCGAAGACGATTGGGCTCCACTCCTTCCTTTTGCAGGTTTCCCGCGCTGGTCTGTCCACCATTCTGGATATCCTATCAGTTTGAAGCACGAATCTGTGTTGTGTCATTTCTTCTTACAGTGAGAGCAAGCGACATCGCTCATGTCTTTCCTTTATGTCAAGCCGCCTGTCGAGCCAGTTGTGCTCACAACTGGTCCCACAACTGTACGAACAACAAAAACTGGCTGGATTCGGGAATTCTTCATATCCTCCTCCCAGAACCTGTTCCTTCCTTATAACCTTAGAATACACCTTATTGACAGTAGGCAGGGGCTCCGTGTTGACAATAGATGACTTTACATTCTCAAACTTTGGACTTTCTAGCCCCATGACAAATTGATGCACACGTTCCTCTTCTCGTCTCTTTACCAACAAAACCCTGATATTGCACTTACACCCTGTACAGGAATAGATCGGTAGTGTCTCAAAGTCATTGAGAGCATCTCACAGCTTCTTTATGCGTCCGTAGTAGGTAGCCACACTTTCGTTCTTCCCTTGTTTGCAGTTGGCGATGTCGGCCTTCAATTGCTGAGTTCTTGGTCCATTCTCCACTGAAAACCGCTCATTCAGATCATCCCACAGAACCTTCGCTTCGTCCACATATGTGATGGTGGAGCGAAGGGTAGGCTCGATTGTATTAAAGATCCACGACACAATCATGGAGTTCACCGTCCACCATTGGTCCGCTTCATCAGCATCGTCAGGTAGTGTTATTCGCCATCAATGAATCCAGTCTTCATCTTCGCTCGAAGCGATCCTTTGAAGACTCGTGCCCATTCTTCATAATTCTCACCTTTCAACTGAACATGTGTGATAATATTCCTGGATTGTCACTGGAGGAAAGAAATAGGGAGATCTCTTTTCCTCGATGCCTGCCTTCTCCTCGCCGGTCATGGTTTTTCGGTAACCGGGCTCTGGTGCCAAGTTAAAATCGGAAATTAGGAGGAGAAAATAATTATATTTCCTTGATCTCATAAACTGAGAGTACAACATAATATATACACTGTTTTCTTAGATAATAAGTCTAATCCCTACAATTATGCTAGGTCAAGAATATCCTACCTAATTTACACTTTATCAAATAAGTAATAAATATACAAAAATCGGAAAAGGAGATATGACCGAGATCTTGGAGGATCTCGGCAATATCTCAACAAACAACAATGGTAGGATTTTGAAGATGGAGTTGTTCCGTTAACGGAGTCGTACACTTGAATGACGGAGCCCAGCAAGTCCAGATTTTGATTTAATTTCAAAGATTTCGATCGGAGAACCAGTGAGTGACGGAGTCACACCGTTGACGGGATAAGGGAAGTTGACGAGATGGAGAAGAATTCTGGTGGTTTGGGTTTTTTCCTTCTTTTTCTTTCTCTTTTTTGTTTCATTCTTTTTCCTTACTATCTTTGTTTACATTCTTTTCGTCATTCTTTTCGTCATGATTCATTGTTAATATGATACTCCCTCTGCCTTAAATGAGTGTTCATTTTCAAAAAATATTTGTCCCAAACTGAGTATCTTTTTTTAGCATAACATTGTTCCTAAATATATTTTTTCGGTTTTTTTTCACCGGTCTCTTTATACACGTCCAAAACTAAATGTTTGAAAAGAAGATTACAAGATTATATATGAATCTTTGCCACCATAGTGTACAAAAATTTGACATTTTCAGATGTCCCTTAAAACGAAATTTGGACACTCATTTAAGGACAGAGGTAGTACTAATTAATTTTATAATTTACACTAATATGTGGGTTATATTTTGTAAAATGTGGAGTGTATTTAGTAAAGTGGGTGCCCTTGAAAAAACCCAATGCAAATAGCGCAACTCATTTGATTTTGAAAAGGGCAATGCTAGTATTACAAAATAAAGTTATAAAAGATGGCTACAAAATATAGTCTACAAAATGAGGTGTTATAATTGTGTTGGCGTTTTTAATTTGGAATGTTTTGAAGAAAAGAAAACTTTAAAAACCCAAATTTATACTCCCTCTTTCCCAGAAAGATAGTCTCATTTTAACTTTTATAGTCAACAAAAATGAAATTTGACCAAACATTAGTGTCGATCTAATGATTATAGTGAAATTCTAAAAGTTGTAATTGATTAATCATTTAGTGGTTTATCATGACACATTTTAGAAATTTTTTGTGATGATTAGATTGACACCAATGTTTGATCAAGTTAATTTTTGTTGACCATAAAAAATTCAAATGAGACTATCTTTCTGAAACATAAGGAGTATTTAAATACTTAACTAGCCTTATTAATTATTTTCCTAACCAATGAAGGCAGTGACCTGTTTATTAAACCTAGCTTACCACCTAATCCTTCTCATTCTAGGATTCAAATTATGCACACTCTCCCTATACGTATATATTACACTCTAGTTCTACATACAACCCACAGAAAAAGAATATTAAGCGTAAAGATGGCGCAAATCAACTACGTGAACTGCTACAGATGTAACTGTGTTTTCATCCCAATCAATATCTCCCCCACCACTTCCACCGTCCGCTGTCCTAGCTGCAACACCTCAAGCCGCCTCCCCCATCCGCGCCCACCACCATCACCACCACCACCACCACCACCATTTACTACCCACTTTGATTTCATTCGAGACAACCAAGATTCTGACTTATTTTGATCCCACCGACGACCAAGATTTTGACTCGTTTATCGAACAAGATGACAATTTCAATACCACCGTCCAGTGGACTGCCGAGGCAGATCAATACGAGCCTCATCCAATCCCAGCCGCCGCATCCTTCATCGATTTCCTCAACTCCCAAAAAGTCTCGGTCACCGGCCCTTTCCTGACATCATCATCATCATCATCATGTGTTATTTGCTCGGACGAGTTTGGACTGAAGGAGATGGTGAATGAGATGCCGTGCGGTCATTGGTTTCATTCTGAATGTATAATCAAGTGGCTTAATTTGAAGAATAATTGTCCTTTGTGTAGGTCCGAGGTCCCTAGGGAATTGGGTCGGGATCGTCTGTTACCATCGCCACCCCCGGAGAGCCCAGTTGCTGCTACTACGTTGGAGACATTGGAGAATTATTTCCAGAGACGAGGTCGCACGTTAATACTTGACATGATCCACATGTATGAAAGGCATGCAGATACGTGAGTGTAATAGAGAAACAATTTACTAGCCAATGTTGTAGAGTAGTCCATGCAAAGAATCCAAACTTTTAAGTTTTGTACTAGTGCGTATTTATATTTCCTAATTATTTTCAATTGTAAATATATAATTTTGTATTTCATCAGTACGTGCATATGAAAATGTAAGAAAGAATGTGTTGCGTTTAAGAGACCAGGAAAAATGCGTTTTGAAAATGTGCGATGATATTTTTGTAAATAACTAAAAGTTGTTTTAAAACGGACAGTAACATTATTGTAAAAAACAGATACTTGTTTTTAGTGCGCGACAATATTTTTGTAAATATAAGAAATTATTGAACACGTTAGGACTATTAACACACGCCTGACAATTTTAATACTATCACTGGGAAGGGGGGAGAGGCTGGAGCGGGCAGGTTTGATGACCCGCGGATATGGCCCGTTGCACTAGGTGCGACGGTCGCACCTAAGACTTTGTCTTTATATTTCTTACAAAAATTGACATAAATTTATTTGTTTATTTCAAAATTACTCTTTTTAAAGTAAATTAATTTCATTCACATAAAAGATAAAATATGGCACTCCACATAGATCGGAGCCTCATCTCGTACAATATTTGCGAATCGATTAACATACACAGAACCTTGAATCAAATCTCCATTGAGCGATCTTCTGAAGCATAACTAGGGTCGCACGCAAATGATTCTTTAAGCATAACTTGGACACAAGCAAAATTAGTTTCATTCAGTAAATGAGGTAAATAAAATTTTAGTAGTAGTATATTTTAAAATTTCCTTCCTATAAAAAGGAAAGCAAGTTTCAATATATTAAACTAAAACCTCCAAATTTAAAATTAAATACGCTAGAGAGAACATTATTTTTCCACTACCCTAGCTCGTAAAAGGCATTGGACCATGATGATGCCCCCGCCGCCCCAATATATCGACTGCCGCAGATGCAACTGTTATTTTTATCCCTACCCTGTCTCCCCCAACGCCACCGTCCGCTGCCCTAACTGCAACACCTCAAACCCCCTCCCCGTTACCCGCCCACCACCACCACCAACCCCATATCCATTATCTCCCCAATTTGGCTCACTTTTCTTAGAAGATTTTGATTTTGTGTCAACCATTGATCAATACGAACCTCATCCAACCCCAGCCGCCACTTCCTTCATTAATTCCCTCAAAGCCCGGAAAGTCACAAAACATGACGTGAATAATACGGAATCGTCGTCCTGTGTTATTTGCTACGACGAGTTTGGAATGAAGGAGGAGAGTGTGAATCAGATGCCGTGCTGCGGTCACTGGTTTCATTCTGAATGTATTGTCAAGTGGCTTCATTTGAAGAATACTTGTCCTTTGTGTCGACACGAATTTCCTCGGGAAACAAATCATGTGTTACGATCGCCCGTACCACCGGAGGGTGTGATTACCATGATGTCAGATGTTTCTCCGGTGGTGACTGAGGCATTGCCGACCCAAGTAGAAATCGGTGAGTTCAATGTTACCATTTTTGTTGACTCTTTGCCCTTATTTTCGTGATTCCTTTTAAACTAATGCATGATTGGTTCTAAACTGGCTTATCTTATTGTTTTTTGTTTTTCTTTTCATTCGATCTACTCAACATTCAATTTGTTTGTTTGTTTGTTTGAACTTTGAAAATGTAAATGTTAGAGCAACTCTAGAATTATAGATCTTTTTGAGCACTCTAAAGATATGTCTATGAAGTATGTTTGATCCTAGGTTGATAGCGTCTATTTATACTACTCAAAACCTCGCTCAAACTCTGGTAAGAAGTTGAAAATCAAGTCCCAAAATGACTTTAAACCTTTCCTACCACGAAATCTGAAACTGACCAAAAACTGGACTCCAAATCACTTGGTCCGGGTATAGTCTATGGTCCGACCGGACCTATGCATGTCCCGGCGGATCTCCCTATACACCCGACCGATTTTTCCCCTTGGCCAATTCTCCAATTTCTGACGTAACTATGGTCCGACTTCCCTAGGTCCGGCCGGACCCTATGTTGCTCAGTCCAGGAATTGCGAAATTCTTCTATTGCTTAATCCTTTAACTCGGCGTCCAAAATTCAAAGACATTAACTCAACCGTTCTTGTCTAGCATAGTTTTGTTCATTTGTTTCCAGAATTCTCTTTACTCGTCAATCCAACATGACAGCCTGAACTATATATAGCTTCATAAAATATCTACCCTTTTATCAAACATGGCTCAACTTTGCATAACTTCTTTAAATCTTAAATTCAAGCTTACTACTTTGAACTCGTAAAGTTAAGCTTAGGTGGTACTTGGTAAATATATGGTACGACACACTCGCATTGGTAATTGCACTCACGATTGTATCTTTATGCAGTTATGGCAGGACTCGCACCAGAAGGATCACAATTTGATGCTCGTCAATATGATACCGAAATGGATCAATTGTAAGCTCTTCTTCTAATTATCAATTTAAGAATTGTCTGTATACAAGATTATTAATTTAGGAGTAACCTTTTATTATGACATGTAAATACAGCTATGAGTTGCTGCAACTGTCACTGAATTGTACTGTACAAAGCTAATTGCTTTGGTTTGGGTGATGTAGGCTTGCAACTGTAGGGGAAGATTTCATCACCTCTTGGGATGAGGTTTTGGATAGTTTTGACTTTTGATACTATGGATTTGCAAGAAAACCTTTTGAGGGGCATGTATGCTTATGGTAGGTGCAAGTCGTAAAAATATATTACTCACTCCATCCCAATTTAATGTTCTTACTTTGACTTTGCACTGGATTAAGAAAAAATAAATATTGTGAGAGTATGAAAAGTAAACTATGAGAGATAAAGTGAGTAGGGAGTTTTTGTTGTGACTTGTGAGAATAACAAGTAGGTCTCACTTTCCATTTCAGGTAATAAAGTAAAGTAAGAACCTTAAATTGGGAGATAACAAAAAAGAAAGTAAGAACCTTAAAGCGGGACAGAGGAAGAGGAAGTACTATCTGCTAGACTTTTCCACATTGTTAACTTTAGAGTCGATTCAGTTTCATATTTACCTTGCTTGTACTCTGGACGTGTTTGCACTGGCGAAGCTACTTGCATGCCAATGGGTCATCCAACTCTTCAAAAGTATTAATTTTTACCTTCAAATTTTATAAAACTGTTTTTTTACTACTAAAAACTATGAATTTGTGCATATTGACCCCTTAGTTTTAGATAAATTTGAACTAAATTATTATATTGACCCCCTTATATGATAAATTTTGATATCTTAATTACAATATTTATTCCAAAAACAATCTCAACCCCCATTCAAAAAAAATCTGGCTTCGCCATTGTGTGTTTGGTATTTTTATGTATATTGTTAGTTAAAATGAAATTAGGGATGTTTTCTACTCGCTCTGTCTTATAACAATGTGCATAAATTTCCCTTTTGGGTGTCCCATTGATAAGAGCCACTATTTTTCAATGGAAATTTTATATTTTTCTTTATTCAATGGGATCCACTTGTCATACTCACAACATATCCACTATTATTCCCTACCCCACTTTCTCTCTTACTCTACATTTCACACTCACAACAACTACCCACTACTATTCACCCATTAATTCCCGTGCAAACTCTATTTTTTTATTTTTTAAAAAAAAAAAATTTCAAATTTAATTCATAATTGAACTCAATACATAATCATCAGCAGAAGCGCCTAGGAAACAAATCCTAAGGAGAGAAAATCTTCTCATTATTATGGGACGGAAGGAGTAGGTGACAACTATTGTCTACTTCGCAGCGTGCTTATGACTTTTTAAGTCATGCAATTGGATCATGGATACACTTACAATATTTGACTTTTGTGTTAGGTTTTGATAAACCATCTGCTATTCAGTCAGAAAAGGGAAATTGTTCCTTTCTGCAAGGGCCTTGATGTTATTCAGCAGGCACGGTCTGGTACTGGTAAAACTGCAACTTTCTGCTCGGGTGTACTTCAGCAGCTTGACTATGCCTTGGTAGAATGTCAAGCCTTGGTTTTGGGCCACACTCGTGAACTGGCTGAACAAATTGAGAAGGTTATGCGTGCACTAGGTGACTATTTGGGTGTCAAGGTTCATGCTTGCGTGGGTGGGACCATTGTTCGTGAGGACCAACGCATTTTATCTGATGGTGTTCATGTTGTTGTGGGAACACCGGGGCGTGTATTTGACATGTTGCGAAGACAATCTCTTCGTCCTGAGAAAATTAAGATGTTTGTCTTGGATGAGGCTGATGAAATGCTTTCTCGAGGTTTCAAGGATCAGGTTTGTTCTTCTTTGATCGACTTCATGATACTCTTTATAGAGGTTTAAATTTTTTATCTTCTAGATCAAACTTAAGAGTGTGAATGAGGTTCAAATGAATTTTTATTTGTATTAATTACTTATTGCATTGCAGATCTTCAATATATTCCAGCTCCTCCCATCAAAAATCCAAGTTGGAGATTTCTCCGCCATAATGCCTCCAGAAGCCCTCGAGCTCACAAGAAAATTCATGAACAAACCTGTCAGAAATCTAGTAAAACGCGACGAACTCACCCTAGAAGGCATAAAACAATTCCACGTCAGTCAATGTCGAAAAAGAAGATTGGAAACTCGATACACTCTGTGACCTTTACGAAACCTTAGCCATCACTCAGAGTGTCATCTCCGTCAACACCCGAA
Source organism: Campanula takesimana (assembly GCA_026119855.1). Classification (NCBI taxonomy): domain Eukaryota; kingdom Viridiplantae; phylum Streptophyta; class Magnoliopsida; order Asterales; family Campanulaceae; genus Campanula; species Campanula takesimana. The sequence continues at coordinate 9,794 of JAOWBW010002307.1, forward strand.
GAAAGGTTGACTGGTTGACCGATAATATACTCCTTCCGTCTCACCTCACTTGACACCTAAGAAGTGGGCACAATTGTGGAGGTCACGAGCTCGAATCCCGTCAGGGAGATTTGTGTTAGCCTATTTATAGGCCTAGTTGTAGCCTTCATGGCAATTGTGTTAGTCAGGGGCGGATCCACGTTATGGGGTGGGGGGTCAATTGACCCCCCCTGACTTTCCCCTTTATTCACCTTTACCCCTTCAAAAGTAGTAGCAAATTTTAACTTGACCCCCCTGAAAAATTGCATTTAACCCCCCTCAAATTTTACACTCAAACCCATGTATATTTACAAGGAATTTATATGATTAAATCACCTCAACCACAATTACACAATACACCCATCTCTCAACTCGGCCTCAATTCGTCGATGAACGGAAGACTGCTGCTCCTGCTAGTGCGACTCAAAGCCGCCGCCGCCAACAAACGGGAACCACTCAAGAGTCTTTCAGGCCTCAGGTGCGGCTGGAGACTAAGTTCAGGTACATGTTTCTCTCCCTTCATCATCTCAAACCCGCAAATTTCTAAAAGCCTAAGGTAGGGTTTTGAAATTGGAAACCCTTTTTTATTTTTATTGATTTCTTAGCCATTAATTAACTTTGAAAGAGGATTTGCCAGCAACAAAATGAATATTATTCGAAAAATCTTGAAGGCTGGCCAAGATTATGGATTTTTAAGGTTAATTGAAATTCCTGAGTAACCTTGAAGGGGATTTGTAATTTCTAATTTTATACATGTAGTCAAAATAAAGTGAATCAAAATTATGAAGTTGTATGAGGTTAAGGTAATTTAAGTTCTAAAATTTTGGTTGGGAGGTAGTTGGGAATTATGCAGTCAAAGTGAGGAAACTGAGTTTATCAATTTTAGATACACTTAGTTAAGTTTTAGGAGCTGAGCCGAGATATTTTGGGACGGAATGAGTATGATTTTAATCATACTTCGCATATGAACAAGCGTCGACTCTTCTTGAGGGATCAATGTTCTGAAATGTTATTGTGGATGTATAAACTCTATCCAATATGAGTGTGAATTACTACTCTAGCACCTCATGTTAATATGGTAAAATGTTGCCAATGGCTTAGCAGTTAGCACCTCTACTTTGCATTTCACAATCTTGGATGTGGTTGTTGACAATTTTATTTGTTTGGTTAATTTTCTCGATTTTTTAAATTACATGATAATTTGTTTCATGAAATGATTATTTTGACTTCAATTAAAAAATAGCGATATAGTTAAGTAGCTAATGTTTCGACCTCAAGGGAGTATTAGGGATGACAATTTGTCCATATCGGCTCCTAACTTGAGGAGAGGGAAAAAATTAGGGTTTATATGTTTCGTTAAATTTATTGTCTTTACTTGTGTGTTTTTAATTTTTTCGTTATACAAAATTTTGACCCCCCTGACCTAAAATCCTGGATCCGCCACTGGTGTTAGTAGCCTAGTTATTATAGGCCCAATTGTAGCCTTCATGGCATTATTAATTAATAAGAAAAAAACAAATTTTTAAAATAAGAAGTGGGCACAATAACTAAGAAAAAAAAAAGGAAAATGTGTGGTAAAAATAAAGAGAGAGAATGAGTGGGGTAAATAGTAGGGTTGATTGAATAAATTGAATGGTGTAAAATGAAGAGAGAGAATGAGTGGTGGGGTAGATTCAATATAAAATTATTAAAAATTGACTATTTTGAGGAGGTCTCAAGTGAGCTGGGACGTAACAAAATGAAAATAAGTCTCAAGTAAGCTGGGACGGAGTACGTTGCTTCTATAGATTATTATAGAAGACCCACTTATCTTTAAAAAGCCACTACAACTGTTTATAGGACCGGTTGTAACCTTATGGCATTATTGTAGCCTTTATGGCATTATTATTTAATTAAAAAATAATTTGATTAAATTAGGCTCGTAAGTTAGAGGATTAGTGAAAAAAAAATGTTGAAGCAATTCTCTCAAAAATCCACTTATCAAGTCAAACATGGGCTATAGTTTTGTGCATTAATGTGATAACACAGGCATGGGCTACAGAATGGTGCCTACAGAATGGTACAAACTACATACTCTCCGTCCCCATTAAAAATTACACATATCATCTTTTTAAATACCGTATTACAAATTACACACTTTATAAAATGAAAAAATTACTAACTACTTTACTTGACGGATGTCCGAGTCGCTGATGCCACAACTGAAAATTGTCAGACTCTCTAATGTTGTACGCCTGCGTCTTCGGTGATCCCTCAAGTAATACAACCCCTCGTCCTGTCACTCGCTCAAAATCAAAATCTTCGAGACCCGGTCATGTACAACACATTGTTTGTCAGAAAAATGCACTAAGTAATTGGAGTCACGAAGTAATTGAGAGACAGATAACAGGTTGCAGTTAAAGGTCGGAGAATATAAGACATTTCGTAAAACAAGATCTGTGGCAATCTTAACATTGCCTTCTTTTGTGACCTTAATATATCTTCCATTAGGCAAACCAATGTGATTAGCCGTAATGTCATGAATATTACTGAGCAGATAGATGTTCCCTGTTATGTGTCGATTGGCTCCACTATCGACAAGCCAACGTTCATTATCTATCTTACCATTCATGCGACCAGTGCCTTGTCAGTTGAGCTGCCAGTTGTTTGCACCTGTGTCTGCATATAGTTCTTGAAGTGGTTCCATTGCTCTTCCGTAAAACCCAGTACATTAGCCTGCTCTGGACCCCTGTCCCTTCGTCACCACCCTGTGCATTATTGGATTTTATGCTGAGTTTCCCTTGGTCTGTTCCTGCAGAAGACGATTGGGATCCACTCCTTCCTTTTGCAAGTTTCCCGCGCTGGTCTGCCCACCATTCTGGATATCCTATCAGTTTGAAGCATGAATCTGTGTTGTGTCCTTTCTTCTTACAGTGAGAGCACATGACATTGCTCATGTCTTTCCTTTCTGTCAAGCCGCCTGTCGAGCCAGTTGTGCTCACAACTGGTCCCACAACTGTACGAACAACAAAACTGGCTGGATATTGGAATTCTTCATGTCCTCCTCCCAGAACCTGTTCCTTCCTTATAACCTTAGAATACACCTTATTGACAGTAGGCAGGGGCTCAGTGTTGACAATAGATGACTTTACATTCTCAAACTTGGGACTTTCTAGCCCATGACAAATTGATGCACACGTTCCTCTTCTCGTCTCTTCACCAACAAAGCCCCGATATTGCACTTACACCCTGTACAGGAACAGATCGGTGGTGTCTCAAAGTCATTGAGAGAATCTCACAGCTTCTTTATGCGTCCGTAGTAGGCAGCCACACTTTCGTTCTTCCCTTGTTTGCAGTTGGCGATGTCGGCCTTCAATTGTTGAGTTCTTGGTCCATTCCCCACAAAACGCTCCTTCAGATCATCCCACAGAACCTTCGCTTGTCTACATATGTGATGGTGGAGCAAAGGGTAGGCTCGATTGTATTAAAGATCCACGACACAATCATGGAGTTCACCGTCCACCATTGGTCCGCTTCATCAGCATCGTCAGGTGGTGTTATTCGGCCATCAATGAATCCAGTCTTTGCTCGAAGCGATCCTTTGAAGACTCGTGCCCATTCTTCATAATTCTCACCTTTCAAATGAACATGTGTGAGAATCATTCTTGGATTGTCACTGGAGGAAACAAAATAGGGAGATCTCTTATCCTCCATGCCCGCCTTTTCCTTGCCGGAATTCTCCTCGTTGGTCATGGTTTTCGGTAACCGGGCTCTGGTGCCAAGTTAAAATCGAAAATTAGGAGGAGAAAATAATAATATATACATTGTTTTCTTGGAGAATAAGTCTAATCCCTACAATTATGCTAGGTCAAGAATATCCTACTTAATTTACACTTTATCAAATAAGTAACAAATATACACAAATCGGAAAGGAGATATGACCGAGATCTTGGAGGATCTCGGCAATATCTCAACAAACAACAATGGTGGGATTTTGAAGATGGAGTTGTTCCGTTAACGGAGTCGTACACTTGAATGACGGAGCCCAACAAGTCCAGATTTTGATTTAATTTCAAAGATTTCGATCGGAGAACCGGTGAGTGATGGAGTCGCACCGTCGACGGGATAAGGGAAGTTGACGAGATGTAGAAGAATTCTGGTGGTTTGGGTTTTTTCCTTCTTTTTCTCTCTTTTTTGTTTCATTCTTTTTTTTATCTTTGTTTACATTCTTTTCATCATGATTCATTGTTAATATGATACTCCCTCGCTCTTAAATGAGTGTCCATTTTCTAAAAATATTTGTCCAAAAATGAGCGTCTTTTTTTTTAGCATAACGTTGTCCCTAAATATATTTTTTTAATTTTTTTTCACCGGTCTCTTTATACACGTGCAAAACTAAATTTTGAAACGGAGATTACAAGATTATATATGAATCTTTGCCACCAAAGTGTATAAAAAATTGACATTTTCAGATATCCCTTAAAACGAAATTTGGACACTCATTTAGGGACAGAGGTAGTACTAATTAATAAAATATTTTTTTTCAATTGACAATTTTTAATTTTTTTTTATGTATTATGCATAAAAATATTGACGAAGTCTTGTAAACACCCGTTGCACCACCGTGCAACGGGCTTGGCCCATGGAGCAACCCACCCAACCCAGCCATTTTACCCGCCCACCAGCCTCTCTTCTATTCCCAGTGCGCCACGTGTCATTCATTAAAAAAAAAAACCTCACTAACTTTAAAATGCTATATCTTGATATTTATAACTCAGAAAAATAAATAAAAATACCGTTGTGTTCGTCTCGACGAGACAAATAAAACTACATATGTCATGATATGGTTAGATTTTTTTAAAAAAAAAAAACATATTTTTTTACACACAAAAAGTTTGAGCTGCTCATCAGCTAAGATGTAACACTCTGTTCAAATAAAAGTAACAGTTTCATGTTCAAAAATTAACACTTTTTACACTCAAATGTAACAGCAATTTTACAAGAAAAATTAATTTGTTTGATAGTTTTTGTGGTTAAAAAAATAATATTTGAAGTGTAACAAAGTGAATATGTGATTATAATTTTTTATATAGATGAATGTAACATTTTTTTTAGTAAATGTTACTTTTCTTCTTTAAAAAAAGTGTAAAAATTCATATATATAATCGAGTTGCATTTCAATTATTACTTTCTCAATAAAAATTTGTTACATTTCAGATATAATGTTACATTTAAGAATATAAATTGTTACAATTGAGAAAAAAAATGTTACATTCATTTTTTATAAAATGTAACATTAGTTTAGTTTGTCAATCTTATGTTAATTTTGGAAAAAAAAAAGTGTTACATTTGAGAAAAAGAGTGTTACATTCCTTTATAAAAAGTGTGACATTAGTTTAGTTATCAATCTTTATGTTATCTTTAATCTATTATAGCAAAATTGTGGTACATTTTGAAAAAAAAAGTGTTACATTTGAAAAGAAAAAAATGTTACATTTCGTTATAATAAGTGTTACTTTAGTTGGGAGGAAAAAAAGGTTGGGGGTGAAAAAAAAAAGAAAAGAAAAGAAGAAGGCAGGCTCCTGTCGTACGGTGCAACCGTTGCACAGGAGACCTCCTCAAAAATATTTTACCTTTATAACAATAATTATTGTACCATCAATTTACGTAGAAAATTATGTGTTGAATATAAATGTTGACGTAAAATAATCGTGCATAAAATATTGTACTTTTTAGCAAGAAAATAATATACCATCAATTTATGTAAATGTGTGTTGAGTATCAATGTATTTTGTTTTAGAATATAATCTTTAAAACAAATAAAAGGATTAAAATATGACTTATTAATTGTGTTTTAAAAATGATTTTTTTCTTTTATTTAGTTGGAAAATTTGATTACTTAAAAGTGATAAACGACTATTTTATAGTCATTTATAGTATATTTTACTTTGCATTTTATCTTTAATCTTAGCTTATTCAAGAACATTTAGTTCATTTTTATCTATATTTTGCAATTATTATGCTTGGTGCTATTTTATGGTTGAAACAGGTTTTTAGGGACCTTTTGGGACAAAATACGACTCATATTATGAACTGGAGTAAAGGAGTTGAAGATGGAACAATTTGAGATGAAAAAGAAGTGGAAAATCACATTTCTTGGTCGGCACGACCGTGCTTGCAGATTGGCACGACCGTGCCAATCTCGTCGACAAGAACAACCAAGAATTCATTTCTGCACGACCGCGCCATTTATCAAGCTCGCCCGTGCAAAAAGGCTTGATCCGGTCGGACCTTTCTTCACACCCGGTCGGACCACACCCAGGTGCTCGGCCGAGCACCATCCTTGACTCGATCGAGCATGGGCATCAGAAAGGCAAAATTAATTTTCAAAGGCTTGCTCGGCCGAGCACCCCCTGTTCAGCAACTTTTCTGATTTCTCCAAAAGGCACCTTTTCAAGAAACCTTCCGGGAATAAGCACATCTCTTCCTCCAAGGCCTGACTAGAATTCAGTATTTTAAGCATCTAGAATTTATTGTAAAATTACTCTAGAAAATTTATAACATTATTTATGATTCATCATTGAAGAATCATAGAAGTGTTCTTGTACAAATTCCAAAAGTTGAAGTAATATATTGAAGTTATCCTCAAGTTTTCCAATTCCGTTCATCACTGCAAGAATAAGTGTTCTCTATCTTTATCTATACTAGCGGGTAACCCGTGCTCTGCACGGGAAACCAATACTATATCTTAAAAATAATATTCTAACTATAGTTAACTAATATAGTAATTATAATTTTAACTAAAAATATTAATAATAATAATTAATCTATATAATTACTATTATTATAATTAAATAATATTATTGATAGTAATAGCAATGATTAATTTATATAATAATTATTATAATTATTATAATAAACTAATACTATTAATAGTAATAGTTAATAGATATAGTAACTATTATGATTAATTAATAATTTAACTTATATAATAACTATTATAATTAACTAATACTAATAATAGTAATAGTTAATGTATATAGCCTATTTATAGTTAACTAATACTATTAATAGTAAAAACTAACTAATAAAGTAACTATTATAGTTAACTAATACTATTAATAGTAACAATTAACTTATATAGTAACTATTATAGTTAACTAATACTATTAATAGTAATAGTTAACAAATATATTAACTATTATAGTTAACTAATACTATTAATAGTAATATTTAACTTGTATAGTAACTACTATTGTTTACTATTACTATTAATAGTAATACTTAACTTATACTATTAATAGTAATATATTAACATACATATTAACTATAATAGTTAAGTAATACTATTAATAGTGTTGGTCCCAGAGGGCAACAAGGGTATAGAACCGCTAGAGGGGGTGGGTGAATAGCGGTCCGAAACTTTTTCGAAAATACCCTTAAAATCAACCGAGTACTTATCAGTTTGGCCAACTGCGGTTCAAAGCACAAGAACCGAACTAATAAAATGCACAGCGGAGTTTGCGGTTTTGGCCAAATATGTCAGTTAAAGAGTTGGGAGGTTTGACTCGGGTTGAGAAAACACTATGATGCAACAGAATAATTAAACTTAAAGTTTAAAGGAAAACACAGTTCATCTTTCAAGTCATTTCGTATATGGAAACAAGTTCAAGACCACAAACAAGAAAGATAAATGTCAAGACAGAAAATAAAGATCCAACACACAAATTGAAGAGGTTCGTTCTTAAATGAACTACGTCCTCTACCTAGATGGTTAGTCTAGGATTTTCTAATAGCTATAAGACTTGTATTAATTTAGAGGAGGTTTTACAAGATGAATCTAAACTCTAAACAATAAGTCTAACCTAAGCTATAATAACAACCGGTGTTTTCGAAGTATATAATCTAGGTGATCATATAAAATCGGGTGTGTGTGTGAAAAGAAATCAAATGCTCTAAGTATCTAAATGATGGTTGAGCAAATGGAATTCTTTCAGTGAAAAGGCTTAGTATGAACGGTTGATAGGCTTGAAGCTTTGATAAAGAACTGGGTTTGCAATGGAGATGGTTTGAAGATATGAATATCTGGGTTTAAATCTTCAAAGCAAACTTGAATACTTGGGAATGAATCTCTTGAAGCTCAGCAACCTTCATTGTTGAATAATGAAGGCTATTTATAGGCAGAGCACCCTTGTGACCGTTGGGTAAAGATTTGAATCAAATCTGAAGGGTACAGTGCTGTCGAATTCCCATTGGTTGAGCTGTCATTTTTCGTCCTTGGTTTTGTCTTGTAGTCCTAGGTAGTTGTTGGCACCACTACCTGACAATTGTCCTTTGTTGCAGAAAGGACCAACGGTAAACAATTCAAACTAATAGACAAACCGACATTCCTTGCAGAAACTCCAAGTTAACTTAGAGTTGTTTTGACATGACATAACAACATCCTTTTACGGTCAAAAAGGGAATGTTTGTCTAAGGAATAAATGACATCTCTTTAATTCTTCAATAACTGCTCTGCGGTTTCACCAAGCATAGGGGCGGTTTGAAGAATGATCATGATGAGCGGTTTCATCAAACATGCAAACTGCAGTTTGATGAAAACTGAAGGGCTCCATGCTGGCGGTCTCAAGATGACGGCTTGAAGCACTAAACCGCTAATGATGCAACCGAACTATACTCAGCCTAGACAATCAAAAATCTAGAAATGGACTTATCTAAAAATTGAAGTATAACTTCATTACATGCGGTCATAAAGTCCATAAAAAGACACGTGGCATGGATCAATCAAATTAAGGTGGGTGAACCAACAATGAATCCTAACAAATAGTAATAGTTAACTTGTATAGTAACTATTATAGTTAACTAATACTATTAATAGTAATAGTTAACTTACTATTAATAGTATATAGTTACTTGTATAGTAACTATTATAGTTAAGTAATACTATTAATAGTAATAGTTAACTTGTATAGTAACTATTATAGTTAACTATTACTATTAATAGTAATAGTTAACTCATATCATAACTATTATTATGAGCTAATAGTATTAGCTAATAATGAGAATATCAAAAGTCACACACTTTTAGGATAGTGATGATGTGGCATCACGAAATGCAATATCCTTCCATGATTTGTCCACGTGGCATCACCACATCTCTCTTCACCAACTTTAATATATATATATATATAGATTTCATGCTTATTTTTATTTCGTTGATGAATGTTATAAGAAAAATGGCTTGTGAATAAAACATCTTTAGTTCTTGGGGTTGGAATTTACTTAATATGTTTTCAAAAATTGTTAATATGTTTTCAAAAAATTGTTTATCATGTCTAAACTTATTTTCTAAAACTATTCCATAAACCAATTATTTTATATTATTTTGTCACGTCTACAATTATGAATGTCGACCATGTTTGTATGAATCTTAGTTGGTCAATAGATGGAGCGAAAGTGGAATCTTGACTAATGGAACCATATAAATAGAACTAGATGCCATTAATCATGAAAGTAGGTTAATCATCTAGGGATGGTCCTTCGGTGGAAATACGTGGATATTTTATGTATTTAAAGGGTTTTAACTGATTAACGGAACCCTCGAAAGATAGGCCGTGTCGGTTTTAAAATACATTTGTTACTTAACTTGACCAATGAGAGAGTAACATGAATAGCGTATCATCATTGTTTTATGTTTTGAACTAAATTTTATAAAAACATGATTTACATTACTTGAGCATATTTTGTTAAAAGTTCCAACCCTGGGAATGTCTTCTAATTATAAGGAATTTATTTTAAAGTATTTTGGTATTTATTTTTCTAAATCTTTCTCTACAAACTCGAACAAAATTTCCCAATCAACCTTTTATTTTAAAGTATTCATAAAAGCAAATATTTATTTAGTCCTTTGTCCTCGTGGGATCGACCCGTACTTGCACAATTACTATACTACTTACAACCCGTGCACTTGCGGTATTTATAACTAAGCCTCGTTTTGGCCTAACAAACAGTATTGGAAAAATAAAATTGACTTGTTAACTTTTTACTTTATAAATTTGCATTTAACTCCTTATAAACTAATACCACTTCAAACTAACCATTGGTTGATCAAGTGCACAGCTCACGTGCACAACTCCTTTATAAATTTGCATTTAACTCCTTATGAGCTAATACCACTTCAAACTAACCCTATGAAGTTTAGGCCCTAAATTGTAATTAACTTTAAAAAAACAGTTTATTAAAATAGTTCAGAACAAGAGTGTTCGACCTCATGTTATGTTATGGCTATGTCTACGAGGAAAACAAATCAAAGAAAACACAAACATCATGAGAAAAATAGTATAAGTCACTTACCATAAGCTTTGTTAAAGTTTGATCAATAATCTAATGAAAAATAATGATGATAGTAAAAAATTTAAAATAGTCATTGAGTTTATTATTAACTAAGATACAATAACAATTTTTAAATTTTTATTATCATCACTATTTTTCTTCAAATTGTTAGTCAAACTCTAATTAAGTTAACAAATAATCTTATCTCAAATAGGACGGAGAGAGTTTTACTACTCCCTCAATTCCAGAGTAAACTTTTTATTCTGATACGTCTAGAGTAAGAGTCCCTTACTTAAAATGGTAAATGATGGGGGAAAGGATGAATAGTGTTTTGTACAGCTTTTATCCCAAAATTAGTAGTTATTATATAGTGTTTAGGGGTGGGTTTATTTCGAGGTAGAATTTTCTTAGTTAATGGCAAAATAGACAAAAAAAAATTAGGTGCATTTTATATTATTTATAATTTACACTAACATGTGGGTTATATTTTGTAAAATGTGGAGTGTATTTAGTAAAGTGGGTGCCCTTGAAAAAATCCAATGCAAATAGCACAACTCATTTGATTTTGAAAAGGGCAATGCTAGTACTACAAAAGAAGTTTATAAAACGATGCAGGTAAAATGAGGTGACAATATTTTATTTGCTGCATCGAGTGTGCACCCACCATATTTTAATTAAAAACACCAACACAATTATGACAACTCATTTTATAAATTATATTTGTAGCTATCTTTGTAACTTTATTATTTTCCTTTTGAAAACACATTTTTGAAATGTTGTTTTTTTTTTTTTTTTGACGATGTCCATGCAATAAGGAGGCGAGGAGAGGAATCGAACCATAACGCTCACCGCACTGAGGGTGAGGCTTGACTTTACCACTGGGCCACTCCTCGACGTTGAAATGTTGACTCTTAAAAAAATTATTTTCTCGAAAGCCCAACCTAGGGTAGAAGTGGAATTAAACCGACTGTCTGTAAGACGTACTTTTCCCGCCATCTTGAGGAAAAAGCTCTAAATTGCTAGCAGTCCTGTCCCTCCAAATTCCCCCAAATTTAGCCGGGAAAATCCTCTCGATTTAACAACTTAATGTATTTCAAATATCTTTTAGATGGTTTCTTCTCCAAAATCTACAGCTTCTCCACATCAGACCAGTTTTAATTTTGCTGAAGTTTACCCCCTTTTCAAATTTTAGGGCTTCGTGAACCAAAAATAAGATGCCGGTACTGTGCTGGAGACACCATACCCTTGTTCAAGCTTTGTTATCGCGAGGTCCACTCCGTGAATCGGATTTCCGCTCCTTATTTTCCGAGGTCACCGGAAAATCTCCAGGTTTTATTCTTATTTCCTTTGTTTTTTTAACTTCAAAACCGCTAATTTTTAACCCTACAGTTCATGTTCTTTTCTTATTATTGATTGTTTATCTAGACTTGGAAATTGGTTTCAAAACAACCTCTTTTGTTTCGTATTTAATTTGTTTTGTTTCGTATTCGAGTTTAAATTAGGGTTTCGCGGGAACGGGATGGGTATCGAGCAATGTTGGACACTAATGGGGAAGGATTGATTTCTCTATAAATGCTATAGAAAAGAAGGGATTTTTTTAGGATTTAAATTACGTGTTCCCGAATCCCGATGCCGTTTAATAATCCCAACTTTAGTGTTAGTTACCCCATCAACCGAGTGGTGACAGGAGAATTATCTCGAAATATAATTAGCTCGTAGCTCAAAAGAATAATCTAAGTTTGTATGGTGTTCTCAGTTTGATACACAAGAGACTACTTGGGTGAAGGTCACTCCATTTGCACCTAGTTGTCACCCAAGTATCCATTTTGATGCCGCTGCTCTAGAAGAAAAAACAACATTATGTTCAAGTTAGACCATATTAGCATTTTTCTATTAAGACTACATGCATGAAGGAAAATAAGTTGCCCTCTTAAAGAGGTTAGTCTACACAACTGGTAATATGTTGTGAGTGGTTGATCTTGTTTAGTTTATTACAAAAGGAGATGTTATGGTGATTGATTGTGAAAACCAAAAGCAGGTTTCTTGTGTTAAACCGGTTGTAGCCTCTTCTTGAATAATCCTTCAATACATTGGAAAGAAAGCGACTCTGCTTTAAGTTCCATTTTATTCTAAAATACGTGCAATTTGTAAATGGAAAAAATGTGCTGCATATGCTATCTTACCGGCAGCCGCCTACGAGGATCAGATACATGTGCTTATCCAGGTGTTGGATCCTCCAAAACTTTAATATTTTACACCAAAGATTTTAAACAATGACAGTTATACCCACAACTTGTCATGTCATGTGGACATGGGCACTTTATAAAAAATGAGAGGTTATGTTAACATTTTATTGAAACTATTTGGCTAAGTGAACCCTAACTCTCATTTGGTTAATATTGCTTATACCTTGATCATTCCCGATTGTGGATCACATTTTGAAGGATTAATTCCTTAAAGAATGTCGGATCAATTCCTTAAATAAAGCCATTCACCATTTAGAGAGAGAGAGAGTGTGTATGCACACATACATACCTATATATATGTGTGTGTGTGTGTGTGTATGGTGCAGCCAATCTTGAGCTCTTACCATTTGATTGTTAGATTGTTCCAAACATATCATGTGGCTCTGTTTTCATTAGTTTTCCTGTTTGTCTGATCTCATTTCATGTCTCAGTTAAACTTCACTCGACTGATATGAGCTCAGTAAAGTATATTCTTGTCACGCCAATTATCAACAACAAGATTCCCATTTGAATTCCTATTTGAATTTCTAGTAAAGACTTAGTTATGCTATTTGCTTGAGTTGTATCTTTTCATTATGTCTAGGCAATATTATCCTCCCCCAGGACTGATGGTTTATATAGAGAAGAAATATATTTATGTTTACTTATGGAGGTCCTAGAGGGGAGTATAGACATTTTGAAGGTCGAAATATTTAAGAAAACTATTTAGCTCACAGAAAACATACTTACGTCTGCAGTGAGGATTATAATCTAATTCCCTTTATTGATGTGTCTTAATTATTTGCTATTTCAGGTACTCATCAACAGCTGTTCAATGAGTATCTTCGCAAGATAAACATGGAACTATCATCGGTACAGTTTGAGTTACGGGCATGTAGAAATCAATATAATGGAAATGTCTACTATGGGGTAATCAACAATGTTGCCGATGAACAGTCAAAGCTTGGAACAAAGTATACAGTTCCTCAGATTGCTTATTATAAGAGCATTGTAAGTTGTGGCACAGTTTATTTTTGTACATCTTGTTAAAGATATATGGTAAAAAAACTCTGATAAGTTTGTGTGAACCTGAGTTGTAACCGACTCAGTTCTATGTTGTTTGTAAGAGTTGATCCAAGTGTGGAGAGAAAAATCAAGGAAGAAAGTAAGTTTGTAAATTGGCATGATGTCATATGACATTGGATCTTTGAGGAAGAATATGTATTGTAACTTGAACAATAAAGTTTATCTTAGAAACTAAAGTAATACTCCGTCCGTCCCATAGCAAATGACACATTTCATTTTAGGAACGTGAATTAAGGAAATGTGTTTTTAAAGTAGGTGTTCTGAGTATGAAGGAGAGAGGATTTGGGGTAGGAAAACGTAAGTGGAAGGTTGTTGTGACTTGTGAGTATGTCAAGTAGGTCCCATGAATAAAAAACTAATATCAAAATTCCATATAGAAAAATGAGACTTTTCACTAGGCTAGGACACCCAAAACGGCAAAATAGGTCATTTCTTATGGGATGGAGGAAATACTCCTTCCTTTTGTCTCATACAAATGTTGTATCCTGACCATTTTGGTTAATTTGACTGAATTTTGACAAAATATGATCGAATTCAATCATGTTCATTAGCTCAATAATTGTTAGATATGTTGCTTTAAAAATATTACCATTAACAATTTTTAGAATTTCATGAGAATGGTTATATTTTTTCAAACTTTTTGGTCGAAGTTCAATCAAGTTGACCAAAAAAGTCAAGGTGCAACATTTAGTGTTCGAGTAAATTTACATGATGACATATCGCATTGGACCGCTGAGGAAGAACATGTATTGTAACTTCAAGAACTAAAGGTTATCTTAGAAACTAAAGTAATATTGTTGAAGGAGCAGCAAATAGTTACTATCTGAATGTGCTATTTAAATTAGCTTTGCAGAAGTTCTAGTCTCATAAGTATACTCCTCTCTCCAATTAATTAGTTTCAAGAAGATTTTTTTGTACTATTGATTTTTCAAGGCACACTTTGTTTGTAGATAAATACAGTATTTGGCATGAAAGTTTGTGTCTCTTCTTTAGTACTTTGAGATGGCATTGTTACCATTTTCTTGGGTTTAATATTGTATTTATATCAAAAACAGATAGAAGCCATAGTCCAAGATGCCACAGCAAACGGTTGCATTTCAAACATCGATGCTCTCAACATTCGGCTGGATAACCAGGTCTTGACTTGTTCCACCTGTAAACAAAGGCTTACTGATATATTGTCATGTGCCAAATTTTAGTTTCAGTTTGTTTCAGTTGCAAGTAATTTATTCTTTTATGGATCATAAAACTTAATTCTCTCTGTTATCTTTTCTATGTTTTTGTTATCCTATATTTTGTGCTATTTGAAAACATAAATCAACATAGATATTCTTTTGCATGAGGATGCAGCATTCCCCAACTTCCATCTTCTATATTTGATGTTGAGCTTGTTCTTCCCAGTTTAGGGAGTTTATATTTTCCCTTTTTCTATCTCCCTCGCTCTTATGTTGCCCCTATCCTTCAAGTCCCTCATCTGATTTCTTGTTCAATATAACCAAATATAGCGAAAGTGCAAGGTTGAGAGAACCTTGTTGTGTTGTCAATGCGGAAGCCTCTGTGTTCAAGGAAACATTCCTATTGGGAAGAGAAAAATACAGGAACTTATTTGTTGGTTCCACCTGTTGATCACCTTTAGCTAATGGTTTTATTGGGGGTTTGTATATGGTAGTTATTAAAAATTAAACCTTGTTTTAGGTTTCTGTTAATAACCCTGCTTTTACTGTTGTTAATGCTTCTTTTGATTCACCTGGCCCGTTTTTTCCTTTTTGAATGTACAAGAATAATCTAAATATAAACTGGGCTCATTTAAGCACTAGATGCATATTCCAGGCCTTTTTTTTTTTTTTTTTTCCTTTTTCAAATGCAGGACCTTGCTTGAAATTTGTTTGGTCATCTGCAGCCTCTTTCTGGAATGGGATCAGAATCACAGGGTGGTTCATCCGTTGTCCATCCAGCACTCAGGAATTTCTCAATGGCTCAAAAGGAAAAATCTGTGGAAGAATTTGTTCAGGATCAATGGTTGTGTTTAACACCAGATGGTAATGTTGGACTTGGTGTTAGATCCTTCTTGGATTTGCGAAGTTGGTTCCACAATAACGAAGTTCCTCCATGTGACGTTTGCAATGAAGCTGGAGTGAAGGTTCTTTATTAACTCTCTGCTATAACTTTTGCGCTTGTTCATGCCGTTATTTTGGCCATCTGATCTTTCTCTATCACATGTGAGTATGTGTTAAATCTTAATGCGGAGATGCTTGTGGAGTATATGTATCGACTTGATTCAAACATAGTTATTAAAGTCAAAATGTGTCTGTTGGACAATAGATACCTTATGAGCAGTGGCGAAGGCAGGATTTTAGTAGAAGGGGGTCAAAATTTAACATAGCAGTATTTTTTCCTAAACCAAATGGGGTCAAATTTGACAAAAGTACTGTTTTTTGGCGTAAAAAAGCTATTTTCTTAAGCTTGAAAGTGGTAAAATCGACGTAGCTCCAAAATCAAGGGGTCGAGTGACCCCCTTGGCACCTTGGCCACAATGTGGCTTCGCCACTGCTTATGAGGCAGAGTGTGGAGGCTGGAGGCATGTGTGCGAAGGACGAACAATGTGAAAATTAAAGGAAATTGAATTACGAAACTATATATTTTCCACAAATTCAAAAGCATGTTATGGATGCCAGTAATGCATGAACTACAGTCCACGAAATTCAATATACTTCACCATTAAGCTCGAATCCATGTGGAAATCTGCCAACCCGCGTTAATCAAAGAAAAACAGTCAATCTTAAGTCCCACAATTATTCCTTCAAAATATTCCCAAAACTTTAAGAGGTGTTTAAATCTGAAAGCCGATCTGCGGACTAAACTGAATAGGTGCCAACAAACAAGTCTGTCAAAGTCCAGTCATAACTTACAGCATTGTGGCAACGGTGCTTGGGTGTGGGCCTTGTTGGCTCATGTCAGGAATTTCCCAGTCACTATGGAGCTTCAAATGATGTCCTTTCTTTAGGGACCATGGGTTGATCGAATAAAAAAAAAGAATGATCTACGCCTGAAAATAAGACTAGCAAGTTGCTTTTACCATCAGACCAGGGCAAAAAAAATGAGACGCCGCTTTGTAATTTTTTTTTATTTTTTTTTTTTTTTTTTGCGTTCGTCCCTTTACTAGCTGAAAGAGGCATATGCGTCTTTATGCCTTTGCGACATTGCCTTGCCTGATCTTCTCCCGGTGTCGGGAGGTTGCTAGAGCTCGCCTCTTGTCTGAGTGAGGATCTCATATATACTCCCTCCGTCCCAAAATGATTTTCCCACTTTTTTTTTCCGTTACTACGAATGAAATGTGAGCAATAATTTTAGGTTGATTTAATTATCCTAATGAAAATCTAAAACTTGTTATTGATAGTATTGTTGAGGTTGGATTGATAACAACTTTTGGATTTTCATTAGTACAATTAAATCAGCGTAAAGTTACTGCTGAAAGTTCATTCGTAGTAACAACTAAAAAAGTGGGAAGATCCTTTTGGAATGGAGGGAAAGGGAATAATAATTATTGATCCAAAGATCCCCAACATCCCTGGAACGGGGGTACTTTTCCATCCTTTGATGTGCCTTTGTTCATAAAGGTGGAAGATAATTGGTTAGGTTTGATCAATAGAACACTTGGGAACAGGAATCTCAGAATTTGGTACTTCCTCCGTCCTGTAATAATGTCTTCTGTACTTGTAGCTATATTGCTGGGTAGCTTATAACTGAAGTTCCTACATTGCTGCCAGGATTTATTAATTTATTTATACTTACAACTATTATTACAATGGTGTGGCACCCCTAAAACGATCTCTATTTTGTACCTAGTAGTTGTTTGCCAGACAATACCTGAATGCATAATCAGATCCAAGGTTATCATTTATCGACTTAATTTTGCAGTTTTGCTGTCTTCAGACTTACTTTGTTTTTATGTGAGCACATGCAAACGCACTTGATTTTTTAAGATAATGCTTCTATGGGAACTGATATAATTCCTGTCAATAATTGCATATTATCAGGCAGACTTGTGTCCAAACGAGAGTTGTACTGTTCGAATCCATAAGTACTGTTTGCAGACGAAATTCTCCAATAGTAGGGTATTGTCCGAACTCTTCTATTCTCACTCCACATAATCAATCAACAAAAAACCTTAATGATCCTAACTTTTAAAACATCGTATTTGCAGGTTGAAAGAGTTTGTCCTGGTTGTAACACAGAATGGCCATATGTAGTTCCCAAAGCCGAAGCTGTTGAACAAGTAGTGAACGAGAATGAACCCTCTCAGACTCAGCCCTCATCGAGAAAGAGGACCAGAAGGTCCAGAGAAGTTGAAGAAGACGAGAATGAGAACGAGCAACCGGAAGAACCTTCTTTGAGAAAGAGGGTCAGAAAGAACAGAGGAGCTGAAGGAGAGAATGAACCAACTGGACCTTCTCAAGCCCCTACTGAACCATCCACGAGAAAGAACCTTAGGAGGTCAAGGGTCGTTGAAGAGGATGAGAATGAATCCGGTGAACCCTCTCAAGCTCCTAATGAACCAGTTGTGAGAAAGAGGCTAAGAAGTTCAAGAGTTGTTAAAGGAGAAGATGATATTGATGGACCCTCTCAGCCTTTGAACGGAAAGACGTCAAGAACTTCTAAGCACGTTGATACGGATGGATCTATTCCTTCTCAAGCTACCTCAAACACGTCTGATTCGAGGAGGTCAACTCGAAGTTCTGCTCGATTGCAGACTGCTAGTTGAAATATGGCTTCTATTTGTTCCAACTCCTTTTTGGGTTTGTGCTTTCTGAATTTATGCTATTAGGTGGTGCAATGACATCTTCTTTTGGGAATGCTGTTGATGAAATGTTCTGTTAATCGTATATAAAGTTGTGCCTATTTATATTAAGAAGGCTTTGACGTACAATTAAGCGAAAAGATTTACATCCTTGAGCAATTTTTTCTTGATTTTGGTTGATGTTGAGGGATTAAGGAAATTGTTTGGCATGCCTTATGCATATGAGAAGGTGGCTTCATATTTTATCTCCGGGCAATGCTAGGCTTACAAAAGAAGTTTACAAAATAAAGGATATAAGTTGTGGTGGCGATATTTTATTGGCTACATCGATAGTGGACCCGGCACACTCATATTGAAAACACCAATACAATTATGACACCTCATTTTGTAAGCCACATTTTGTAGCCATTTTTTGTAACTTTATTATTTCCCTTCATCTCCTAATGTTTGACAAATGTCAGGCCGCGGGGAAAGAAGGGTTTATTATTTTGCATGCCACTTCCTACCTTTGTAGCAATTGAATCAGAACTTTAAAAGGTAGGAGTATTAACATACGCAGTTTGGTTACTTATTAAGTTGCCCGCCTTCTCATATTGAAAACACCAATACAATTATGACACCTCATTTTGTAAGCCACATTTTGTAGCCATTTTTTGTAACTTTATTATTTCCCTTCATCTCCTAATGTTTGACAAATGTCAGGCCGCGGGGAAAGAAGGGTTTATTATTTTGCATGCCACTTCCTACCTTTGTAGCAATTGAATCAGAACTTTAAAAGGTAGGAGTATTAACATACGCAGTTTGGTTACTTATTAAGTCGCCCGCCTTCCCCCCCCCCCCCCCCCAACTTTTTGGCTAATTTTGGGGCCCCAAATTTTAATTTTTTAGTTGATATATAATAAATTTGTGTTTTTATTTCAATGAAATCTTTGGCCCAACGGCAGGGCCGGTGATTAGCCTGTGCAAGAAGTTCTCTTGCACAGGGCCTCAAAATTTAGGGGGCCTACATAGTGGGTGGGTAATAGTGTACTACTAATTCCATTCTAAAATGATGTTTTATTTTTAAAATATTATTACGAAATAACTTTGAGTAATAGCTTAGTTTATTTAATTATTCAAATAAAAATATACAATTTGTTAATGATATACCATTATTAACTGTCAATAACAAATTTAATATTTTTTGTTAGGACACTTAAATTAAACTAAATTATTGTTCAAAGTTCTTTGTATTAATATAACAAATGTGAAAACATCATTTTGAGACGGAAGGAGTATGTAAAGTGTTGCTTTAGTCACTTCTTGAATCAAAAATGAAATCCTGTGAATATTTTGAAGCTCAGACAATCAAACGCGGGCAAAGATGGCTTTCTTTTACAATCAACATCCCGGCGGATTTAATTGTTATATAAAAACTATTATAAATATTTTGTGTAATTTTTATATATTAAGGGCCCAATATTCAGCACAGGGCCTCTATAATTATTGAGACGGGCCTGCCCAACGGATGAAGGTGTATTGCCAAGGCGCTTGTAGGCGCTAATGTTTTACTTATTTTCTCTTACACTTTTCCTTCTCTCTCTCTCTCTCTTTCCTAATCTGATTTCCTTTCTTTCTTTCTATTTGTTTTTTTTTTTTTTTTGCTTTCCTCCCCTGCTACTTCAAATTTAATTAACCAATTTGATTTTCTTTGTACATTCTACTTTGAAGAATTATTTGCAACTATGAATACATTGCTTCTACATTATTGCAATATATTTATATAAATTATTTACATTTATCATTTGGATCAAATTTTTATTTATTTATTTTTGCATTATTACTAAAATTTATTGCATTGCTTTCATATTTCATTTATAATTATCTCAATCCAATCCAAATACCGACTCCAATTGTCTAAGCCAAAAACTTTATATGTTTATTAGTAAAATTCTTTAAGTCTCGTGGTTAGTCTTTAATTCAACCAGTGTTAAAACCTACAAAAAATCGAAAAACAAAAACACCTTTATAGTAAGAACAACGACGAAAGACAAAAAAATACATATGGATATTCGAAAATGGCACCGCACTATTTCTTGTAAGGGAAAATTAAGAGCCCTGACCAAATGGCTTGTCTAGGACCCCAAAATCCACAGGACCGGCCCTGCATGCACAGACATTTATTAACACTCACAGTAGCACAACAAGTCTAACAAGCAGGGGCGGATCTATTAAGAGCTGAGCGGGGGCGACGGCCCCACTGAATTTTCAAAAACCGAAAAAAAAAATACAAATTTACAAATATTTGATGAGTTTATTGCAAAATCGACATGCCTACTTTCAAAATATATCATTTGACATGCAAACTTTAGAAACATCAAATGTGTCCTGCCTACTTAACATTGCAATAATTTTTAAACACGTTTTTTAACACCCGTTAAATTCATAACGGGACACTCAAAAAAACTAACCATCCGTCAATTTTTTGTAATGTACGTTATTTTTTAACACTCGTTACAAAATCATAAGATACCATACCTCAAAATAAAAAAAAAACCTACCTCTGCCAAAACTGAAAGCTCCTCCCTCTCTCTCTCTTTGGCTTTCTCTCTCTATCCTCCGGTCAACCCCCCCCCCCCACCCACCCGTCTCCGGCGCTGCCCCTTCCCCTCCTTCGGTCATCCCCCACCTCCGTCTCCGGTGACACGTCCCTCACACCTCTGGCCTCCCCCTCCCACAGTTTCGGCGACCGTCCCATTCCTCACCTCCGGCCGACTTCTTCTTCTCCGGCGAAGTCGTTTGGAGAAAGAGAGACTCCAGACCGCCTTTTTGTCGTCCCCAGCGACACTTCCCCTACCATATCCGGCCTCCTCCTTCCTCAGTTCCGTGACCCCTCCCTTTTCGCACCTCCGGCCAACCTTCTTCTTCTCCGGCGATAGCCAAAACAATCCAGATCTATACCTAGATCTGGATCGGTGCAAACCCAATCACCGAAAAACGTTGGAACTCCGTCTAGTTCAGGGCAGTGTCCTGAAGAAGGTGATGGAGTCCATCAAGGATCTGGTCAACGACGCCAATTTTGACTGCTCCGCCACCGGTTTCTCTCTCCAGGCCATGGATTTCAGTCACGTCGCTATGGTGTCTCTCCTCCTTAGATCTGAGGGATTTGAAAAGCTTCATCCTCGAATTCGAATCTTTACACATTCCAGAGGGTGGTTGCTGGTTGCGGTGGCTGGGTTGAGGCGGAGGGTGGTGGCAGGGTGAAGCTGGGGAGGAGGGATGTTTTGGGAAGGGAGATATGGTATCTCTAATGATTTTTGTAACGGGTGTTAAAAAAATAACGTACATTACAAAAATTGACGGATGGTTAGTTTTTTGGAGTGTCCCGTTATGAATTTAACGGGTGTTAAAAAACGAGTTTAAAAATTATTGCAATGTTAAGTAGGCAGGACACATTTGATGTTTCCAAAGTTGCATGTCAAATTGATATATTTTGAAAGTATGCATGTCGATTTTGCAATAAACTCAATATTTGATATATAATTTGATTGTTAAAGGAAAACATACATCCTTGGTCGCCGAATGCGGAATACATCCTTGGTTGCCAAGCTGGTGAAGCCAGTTAGTTGTAACCTTGATCCAGGTTTGAACCCCACCATTCCACCTTTACATTTTTCATTCATTACAACTATTTTTATAAAGCCACTACAATTATTTTTATCTCTTAAATTGTACTTCCTCCGTCCCAGTTTAAGGTTCTTACTTTCCTTATTGGTATGTCCCAGTTTAAGGTTCTTAGTTGCTTTATTCCTTAAATGACAAATGATGAATTGTGTTTTTGACATTCTTCTCCTCATAAAGTTCATATATTACAAAAAACCCATCACTTACCCATCTACTTTTCACCCACTTGCTTTATGAATGGACAATTATATCCTTCACCCACTAGTATTCTTGACTCAAGTTTGTCTTGATTTCTTAATAAGGGTGCAAAGTCAAATTAAGAACCTTAAACAGGGACGGGAGGAGTACAACTTAAATAGTGGGTTTCAAAAAAAAATTGCATAGTATATCGTAGTGTATTTTTTTATTTTTATTTTTTAATCAATGTGATGAATATATTAAAATAGTAAAATTTCTACAACTTAAAAGGTTTAAAATTGAAATAAATATTATTTTTTTTTGCAAAAATTAATCAAACTTATAATCAAATAATTAATTATCATATATAAAGAAAATTAATAAAACAATTTTCAAAGTTATGAAAGAAACCAAATTTATAATAACTATATTTAATATATAAAAACTGTCACCAAAAAATAATAAAATTTAGAGAAAAAAACATCGGGACTTCTTTTAGTTAGTCCCGGTTTACGTACTAATCCTTGACTAATACTGAATCTACGTCTTAGGACAAGGACATTTTTTATTTTCGTCCTAGTACCATAAAATATTTTTTCTAACCATATAATCTGGAGCCACTTTAAAATGTAATAATTGCACCCCTCCTACCTTTCTACACCACCCTCCCAACTTTAAAAACACGTCCCCTCCTTCTCTCTACTTTCTCTCTCTTCTCCCAAACCTCCGATAGCCTCCTCCGGCTGCCTTCCTCCCAACCATCGACCACCCCCCTCCATCTTCTCCAACCATCTCCCCCTCCGGTGTTAGAAACTTAAATCCGGCGAGACATTACTCATTCTTCAGTCCGACATTTTTACTCAGATTTAGTCCCAAATCTATTCCCATTCCCAAATTATGTGTTCTCTTACCTCAGAGAACCTTTCTCCAAACTCCGGCGACCCTTCCCTCTTCCGGCAACTCCTCACATACCTAACTCCGATCTCGACAATGCAAATCGTTGACAACTTCATCATTATTATTGGTCAATACAACTCGGTTCATTTGTAAAACTCTTTTAGGGATCGAAATTGGGATGAACAAAACTCTTTTAGGGTTTGAAATCTTGTTTAGATTTGGAGTTAGAGTTGAAGAACACCTTCCAAACTCCCAAATTCAGAAATCATTGAATCTTTTTTTTTTTTATGTTGATATTCAATTATTGGGTGTAACTGTTATTTGGTGTTATTTTAGAATTACTTCATTGATTTTATTGCTTGGATAGAGAAAAAAGTGTGTTTAATTTGTTTATGGTGGAAGGATGGTGGTGGTGGCGACGACAAGATGGCGGCAAGGCAGCGGCGGGATGGTGGTACTAGTGTTAGGTGGTGGTGGTAAGTGGTTGTGTAGAAGGTTGAAGATGAAGGGATATATATTTACATTTTGATCCCATAATATATTGTTTTTAGTTATTTGAGTTTCAGAAATTTCACTATAGCCCTTACTATCTAATATCAATTACAAATCCATCAATTTAGTCGATCACGTGCCGTGCGCATGATAGTTAACTGACTTTTCTAATACAAATCGTCAAAAAGCCCTTAACTGGCCAAAATTTTGCATTTTCAAGTAGGGGTGAAAATGGTTCGGTTTAGCTCGGTTTGAGGTAATTTAGAGGTCAAACCGCTATATGTCGGTTTAGAGAAATCCCAAACCGAGCTGAATCACAAAAAATTCCAAACCGAGCTGTGCTAAACCATAATGGTCTGGTTCGGCTCAGTTTGAACCGCGGTCTGATTTCACTGTTCAAACTGTGGCTTGAACCGGGGTTTGAACCATAACACCTTCTACATACAATATTTTTTTATGCCTTAAAAAAGGCCACAGTCATTTACTCCATCCGTCCCAAAATGATATTCATACTTTTTTCCTTCGCAATAATAGAGAAAAATGCATGAAGATCATTTTGGGATGGAGTGAATACATGAATATGCCTTAGAAAAGACCAAAGTCATTTGCTCCTTCTGTCCCAAAATGATATTCATACTTTTTTCCTCAGCAATAATAGAGAAAAAGTATGGAGATCATTTTAGGACGGAGGGAATATGTGAATATGCCTTTCCACAGTACTTACGAAGATAAGCTTAACATTTTGAAACTGAATTTGTATATTTTCTTAAGAAAAATAACATGCATGTTTATATTCCTTATATGTAAACACGGTTCAGCTTGCTCGGTTCAACGATTCGGCTCTACGGTTCAGCTCCACGGTTCGGTATCGCGGTTCAGCTTGATATGGTTCAGTTTGGTTCGGTTTGGAAGGGCCAGACCGTAAGCCGAACCGAACTGTATGGTTTATCACTTTTCTAAATTGAGCTTAACCACATATGTTTAAAAACCGAGCTAAACCGTTCGGCTTGGTCGGTACGGTTCCAAACCGCGGTTTGAGCCAAACCATTTCCACCCCTAATTTCAAGCCCTGATTTGGCCAAAAAAAAATTCAGGCCCCTTTTTTTAGAGACAAAAACTTGTATGAGAACACCATGACCCGTCTCATGGTAGAGACAAGTCATTTTTTGACCCATGACCCAGACCCATGACCCACGGGCAAATTTTTTTTTTTTTAGTTTATATATATATATTTTTTTCAGTTTGCCAAAAGTAATAGTTACTATAACTAAATGTAACAAACGTGTTACTTATATGTAACATTATGTATACATAAAAGTAATACATATATACAGAAAAGTAACAGTGTTTTTTTGTTTTTTTTTATGTTTTCTTTTTACCAAAAGTAATACTTACTATAACTAAAATGTAACGAACGTGATACTTATATGTAACAGTGTTTATACATAATTGTAACACATATGTATAGAAAAGTAATAATTCAACCATTTACACTTTAGAACTGAAAACACTTGTGTTAGTAACATTGTAAATGTTGGGTATGCCCACATATATCTCAGTTTCAATGTAATAGGATTGATTAGATTTGATTGATCCATCACCTAAGTTTTATTTCATGGAATTTAGACCCACATGTAAAAAGTAAATATACTTCATTTTTTAGGAAGTCCATTGTAATAGAATAGGCTTAGGAATAGGGCAAGATGTCAAGATTGAAGAAAATCACTCTGGTTAGTTTAAGCCGCGCCTATGCATATGCGCCATGCGCCTATTATACGTGCGCTATGCATTGCGCCTTAAAGGCTCAGCCTATGCTTATGCGCCATGCGCCAGTTATGCGCGCGCTATGCATTGCCCCCCAAAGGCTCAGCCTATGCTTATGCGCCATGCGCCAGTTATGCGCGCGCTATGCATTGCCCCCCAAAGGCTCAATGTGCATAAATAATGCATTTCAACACCCAGTGATTTATTGAAGACTTGAAGACTTAAAGGAATTTAAACTACGCCAATGATCCAACGGTGGTTAAATAACACGTATGCACCCGCATCTAAGGACACTTGTCCATAACGGTCATATTTGTGTTATGTGTCTAACGGCTATAAAGGACACGTGTTCCACTCAATGAGCGACAGCACATCTGTCCTTTAACCTTATCCACAAGGGATTTCCACGGCTAGTTTTTGGGGCTCTACTATAAATACCCCATAACTTCAAACGTTTTGAAGTTGCTAAGATATTCAGAATTTCTCTCTCAAGCATTTGTTGAAGATTTGAAGATTGCCTTTGATTTTCCAGAATTCTCAAGAACATCTTTATACCTTCATCCTTAGCCCAGATCCTCAAGCAAAAACACTTTAGTTTTATTGTGCTCTAAATTATAAAGATCTAAAGAGCCTTGAATCTAAAATCACACACGCACCTCTTTAAGTTTGATCACTTAGATCTTTCTTTAAAAGATACACCGGTTTTGTCTAGGATTTGTTCTTTCATAGAATATTAGATCTTGAGTTAGTGTATAAGCTCAAATGTTGTAATTTGTAACACTCACTCATAATATAAGATCTCCATTAGAAATCCAAGACTAACCATCTTGGTAGAGGACGTAGATCTTTCATTGATCGAACCTCTCCAAATAGCTCGTATTAATATCTTGTCATTTACTTTCAAGTTATTATCTTATCTCACTATTTGCTTGTTTAATCATTGTAGATTGATTGGATTGAATTGTGTTGTGTTGGTTATATCATTTGCCTTAGTTCCTTATTTCACCCACTTTGAGCCAAAATTACTTAGAGTGTGTGTGCGCCCCCTTTATCATACTTTACGCCTATTTACTTAACTAAATTCCGCTGTGCATTTCACTCACTCACTTAGGCGCATTTCATAACGCTTAATTGATTAAGTGCGCATTTGCAATTGACTTTATCAAGGGTACGAAAAGAATTTTAAAACAGCTATTCACCCCCCCTCTAGCTATTTTCCATACACTTGTTGCCCTTTGGGACCAACAATAAAAATAAGAAAGTAACAATTTTATAAACGAATGCTACATTTTACTTGTATAATAACATTGTAAAACAGTTACGTTTACTTGTATAATAGTATATCTATATGTTTTCAAATAATAAGTTACAATGAGTTCAATTTATCATGATACATGTAAAAGTATTACATTATCTATAGAAATCTGTTACAATTTCATCTACTAAAGTGTTACATTTACTTGTACAAATAATTACATTCATGTATATAAGTTGTTATTTTTCAAATATTACTTTCTTTCAAAAAAAAAAAATCAAAATACTAAAAATAAAAAAAAAACAAAAAAAAAACTGGAAAACACTATTACGTTTTGAGTATAACGATAATTACATTTAGTTATTGTTAGTGTTACACGTATTTATAGTTAGTATTACAGTTGAAAGATGAGTAAAATGAGTTATTTTTTTTTTGTAAAACTGGTGTTACATTTACTTATAAAGAATGTTACTTTATAAGTAACACAGTTGTTACATTTAGTTATACTAAATATTACTTTTGGCAAACGAAAAAAACACTCAAAAAAATAATATTAAAACTAAAAAAAAAGAAAAAGATTTTTTTTTCAGGGAGTTTTTTTTTTTGGGGCCCTTGGGTCGCTGCCACATGGCAGATTTTGAGTGGAGCGTGGTGGATTCTACGCTTCACGGAGAATGTTATGCACGGGTCATGTCATGGGTCGACCCATCTTTTTTATTAGACGGATCTAGGTGTTCTCACAAAAGACCACCTCATTTTTAAAAGACCCCCTTTGACTTTAGGCCCGAAATCTATCTATCTATATATATATATATATATATATATATATATATATTAAAGTTGGTGAGGAGGGCTATGGCTTTGACACATAGACAAACATAGGTTAAAGCTTCATTTGTGTGAAACCAAATCATCACTATCCTAAATGTGTGTGACTTTTGATATTCTCATTATTAGCTAATACTATTAGTTCATAATAATAGTTATGATATGAGTTAACTATTACTATTAATAGTAACAGTTAGAGTTAAGTACCTAATTCGTCCTTAAACTATTCAAGTTTTTACCTTTTCGTCACTTAACAATTTTTTTTACTTTTTCATCCTTGACCTTCGTGTTTGAGGGATTATGTCGTCCTTCTGTCAATTAGTCGTTCAAATCTCCATCAAATCCAGCCTATGTGGCAAATGAGTGCACACATGGATCATGACTAAGCAAGCAACGGCTAAAAACGATCACACAGACAACACGTGATCGTCTTCTCCATTTATATCACACTTGTGAGACGGATCTGAGCAGAAAAAGAGAAATAAGAGCAGACCCATCCACATGTTTTGCTTACTGTTTGCGCAATCAAAGGTAAGTAAGCTATGAGCTGCGAATTTCGTCATTGATTTGGTTAATTTTTGATTTTGATTTCGAATATATGTTAATTTCAAAATTAGGGTGTATGTAAATCGTTGTTAAATGTTTCTAATTCCTTCTCTGATTTCTCAAAATAGGTTTCTGGAATGAAATCCTCATCTTCTTCCCGTTCAAGAAACACTCAATTAATGGAGAATGCATAAAATTTAGGAATGAATGGTGCAAGTGCAACAAGAAAGCAAGTGTTCGAATTTCCGAGTCCATCAACAATCCACACAGGTTATTCTTCAAGTGTGAAAGCGAAACTTGTAACTTTTTAAGTTTTGGGAACCAAGAAATGCAGATGTGAATTGGACAGCATTTAGGGGGAATACAACAACTGAGAATGAACAACAACAAATAATAATGGAAGTTAGGGCTATTGGAGGTGGTGTACAAAATGGAATTCAAACACTGCATCTTGGATTGCAAGGATTGAATAATTATGTTGCTGTAATGAAGATGATGCTTGTGACGTCTTTTTGTATTTCACTTGTAACTTTGTTGGCTTTGGCCTTGGTTGTAATGAAACAATGATTTCCCTGTAATCAAACAATTGCTCTTATGTGTTCAAACAATTGTTCTTATTGTTTTGCTTTCTTAGAAAGTCCTAAAATTATATGAAGAAAAAAAACATCTGGACCAAAACAGATGATTAGGGCATTACATTTCAAAAACCATAAATGTCTACAATAACTTCTAAACTAAACAGTGACACCAACATCAATTTTTACCAAACAAACATAAAAGGTCAATAAATATTCAAACAACCACATCTCCAAAAAGGTGACAATAAATGTTTACCAAACAACCAAAACATGACCAGAACACAGTACAAAACCCATTAATAGACACCAAACTATTAAGCCCTACTCCTTTTCTTGGGTTTGGATTGATGCTGCAATGATGCAGCTGTAATGTAAGTCCTCCCCCCTTGTTGAATGATGAGTTAAAGGCTCTTGTAGTGGGCCTTGTCTGAACATATAATAAACAAGAAATGAAAATGTCACAATTTTTTATTACTACTATCACATGGGTAGGGACCAAACCATAATTTCTTTATAAAAAACTTACCCCACATTGAGTTGTCCTAGAATTTTGTTTTGTACCAGCAGCCTGACTTGTTGACCCATTGTCCTGCAAATAAAAATAAATAAACAAACAAAAACAAAGCCATCAGTCATTGATAAAGCTAAGTACATATTCTATTTGTAACATCCCCGAAATTAAGCACGACATTTTGGGACGGATTAAAAAAATAAAATAAAATAAAATAATAAAAGTAGGGGATGGATTTAGTAGAAATTATTAGTAACAAAAGTGGGCCCATGTTTATTCTCCAGGAAATTCCAGCAATTTGTATTCCAAGCATGAGGTGTCGTAAAGTTGATAATAAAATGGTGATGAGACATTTAGTATAGACTCGGTTTGTAGGAGGTGGAGACATTAAAGTGTGACTCATGCCCATATTTTTCCACTATATAAACATTTGAAGTTCTACCATATTTGTAGTAACTGAGTATATGTATAAAAGCACCATCCGAATCTATTAGTCCCATCTGGGCAGTTTGAAACTTGAGCTGCAGAGACTTTGGTGTAAAGATTATTTTGGTGTTACGGGTTAATTACTTTTCTGAGGTAAGTGTTTCTTCTTGTTTTGATTTTTTGCTTTTAATTAATCCTCTGTTCTAAAATCCGACTTCACCAAAATGTTCGTGGCGTCGAGTAGATCGAATCTAGGTGATCAGAACATTTTGTCATCGGTCCTATTTTCGGTACTATTTTCGTAGCAAGTAAGTTACTACTCCCCTTTAAATTATAATATTGCTCATGTATATTATATGTGATATTTTCTTGATAATTGTTGTTTTGTGGGAGTATTGGATGTATTTAGGCTATTTTGTGGGTATTCGGACTGTTGGAATCCTTTTATGTGTTTATATAAATAAAACAAGAAGTTGTAATAGTACTTTTGAGACAGTGAAACAGAGCTAGTATGAAAAGAATTAAGTTTGGCAGACGGAAGTTTGTGGGCGGACGCCCAAATAGGGCGTGCGGCCGCACATCTTTCTGGATCGTTTTGGTCGTGGTCAGTGTGCTTTATGGGCGACCGCAAAGGTGTTTTTAGGCGGCCGCACAGTTGACTGAAAAAGTTGAATTGTTCCAATTGAATTGATTTAAGGTTCAATATTTGTCTAGGCTTTGAGTCCTATTATAGGGTACCTAGATAGGCATTGTGGAACACAATGGTGTTAGGAATTGAGTTCGGTTATGAACGGATACAAGGTGTAAAATGGTGGTTAAGTTACCCTACGGATTTGTTTAGCATCTTGATGGTGTATTTATTCGTATTCCCTACTTGGGAATCCTAAGTATAAAAAAAATGATTAGGTTCATAGTTATCGTACTCTTTATGAGTAACTCATGATTATCATCTTTAGGATGTATTTTGAACATTGTTGTACTCTTTATGAGTAACTCGTGGTTATTACCTTTCTGATGTGTTTTGCATGATTCCCTACTTTGGAATCATAATGGGTTACATGTTTATCGTTGTTGGGCTCTTTATGAGCAGTTTACCATCTTTATGATGTACCTAGTATGGTTCCCTATTTTAGAATCATACACTGATTGTGCTTTCATTTAAAGTCCAGCTGGTCTTACTTGGTTGAGTCGGGCAGTGATGTATATTATAATGGCACACGAGCCAAGTCCAGTATTGTAGCGACCCCAAAACCCGTCCCTATTTATTTTATATTTTTGGGGATTTTTATTTGACTTATATGTGCATTTTATGTGTTGCAACATATTTCATGATTTGCACATCTTATTTGATTATTTGTGTTATTTACTTAGTTAGTAATAATAGTAGTTAAAGGAGTTAAATGATTAAGTTGAAACTTTAGGGTACTTGTTGAAATTATAAGTTAAGGGGCTTAAGTGTTAACTTTGAAACTTGGGTGACCAAAGTTGAGAAAATGGGTTAAAACCCTTTATAAGCAACTTGTTTTCTCCTTCTTTCTCTGTGTAAAACATTCCGCAACATTCCTTCGTAGGTTAAGAAAGAAAAAGATAAGTTCGACCCATTTCGATTTAATTCTTTTTATTTACTTACCCGTTTTAAAAACTAATTATATAAAAATGATCAGGGCGTCGAATAGGTCATTTCTAGCCGAACAAAACTTATTTCAGCGATACTTTTTTCGGAACTAGGTAAGTTACTAATTCCCCTTTAAATGTTAAAATAGTCATATATGCTATATATGATACTTCTACTTGTTAATTGTGTGATTTGGGTAATATTTGCTATACTTGTAATTTTGGGACAAAGGGAGTATATGGAGTTGGCTTTAGCTGAGTATGTGAATGTTTAGGAACTCAAGTTGTAACTATAATGAAAGTTGCTAATGTTGTGAACTAATGTTGTGTAGTATCTTATGTTATATGTGTTATGCTTGTGGGACGGAAGGAGTAAAAATTGAACTAAGGAAGAATCTGGGATTTGGCCCAAATCAGGAGGAGGCGCACGCACCCTATTGACCAGTTTAAGCAAAAAGTGTCTGATGAAGGGAGGCGTGCGCACCCTTTTGAGTGGGGCGTGCGCACCCTTAAGTGTCCAAAAATAATGAGATTCTGATGAGTGGGAGCGCGCGCACCCTAGGGGGTGGGGCGTGCGCACCCCCCTGTTTTCCAGGTTTGATAGTTTGTGTTATTTGGGGTACAAGAGGATAATTGTTTGTGTCGTCCTTGGGGTTGTTTAGGACCTAAATGTGAATGTGTATGACTTTTATGTCGTTGATGAAAAAGAATGGGTTGTGACTAAATGTCCTTATTATGGACTCTTTATCAGAAATCTTTCGTGTGCATCTTGTGATGTATTTGGCTTAGTTCCTTCTTGGATTAAATGCCCCGGGTTTTGTTTAGCAAGTATTCATTACTGTGCTTCTTGTTAAAAGTCCAGCTGGTCTTGTTGTGGAGTCAGCCAATGGAAGAATTATAGTGGTACAGGTAAGTCCACTATAAGGTTTTCCATTGGAGCTTGTGAGTCAGGCGGTGGGAGAATTATAGTGGCACATAAGCCAAGTTCACTATAAGGTGTCCACTGTGCCTTCTAGTTTCCCCAGTCCAGATTGGCCTTGGATGGGATGAATTGCTCCCTTTGGTGAGTATTTGGGTTATGACTTTGTGTCATATTTCCCTCTCTGATTACTTGGTTCTATTGGTTATGATTTGGTTTTCGGGATCCCGGCTTCAGCTATTTATGCTGCTCAGATGGTTTTCTTTGATGGGTTCCTCAGATGGTATTCTCATCCGTTATGGTTATTGGTTAAACCTTGGCTTGGTATCCACCGGAGTGTGGGCTATGTGTTAAATGTGATATATAAGTTGATGTTATGTGCTATATGCTACATGTTTACTTGTTGATATTGTTTCTTTATGATCATCATATCAGCATGTAACGTAGTTGCATTTTAGTAGCTTACTGAGATTTATTCTCACCCTTATTTGTTTACTGTTTTAGATAAAGGCGGGTCCAGGGGATAGGACACTTGGCACGGGAGGACGTTGGATTGGTAAGAGATGGGACTTGTTTTGTTGAAGGTTACATTATGTAAATGTAAACCCTTTGGGTAGAGTAACCGTACTTTCTTATGGTCACATCTATTTTGGTTAATGTGTTGTATGTACAATTGTTTAAAAGTTTGTAAGCCTTCGGGCTAAGTACTTTCGTTGTGAAAGTGTTTGTAAAAGTTGGTTTCAAGTTAAGTGAAGTCTTTGAATTTCAAGTGTGTTTTTGTTCCACTTTCTAAAAGTATATTTCGAAAAATTTTATAAAAGAGTTTTATAACGTCTTCCAATCGTGTCTCGAGCGTGGGGCCAAGTAGGACTACGGGTCTGGGGCGCGACAAGTATAATGTACTTCACTGGTAACCCCCTTTTTCCCCTTCCTGATTATGTGGTTGGGATGCCCCTTTGGGATGCCCCTTCCTGATGGTTCGGTTGGGTTGAGCTAGCTATTTTGTGAGTATTATAGCTACACGTTTTAGGGTTATGACTTTGTGTCATTTTCCCACCGTTTGTTCTTATTACTGGTTGGTTCCAGAACCTCTGCTTCACCTCTTTGATGCTGCTTTGTTGATGCTGCTCTTCGATGCGGCTGGTTGATATGGTTCAGTTTGTTATATCCTTTTCGGGAAACCTTGGCTCAGTATCCTTTGTAACGTGTTTATTTCAGTCTTGTGTGCTGCATGATGAGTTAGTCGTTATTTCCAACTGGTATGGGACGGTTGGTGATAGGGAGCTTTCTCATTTGTTGTTATATGATTTACTTATTCAGTTAATATGTATGATATCATGCCATGTAGATGCATAGTAACTTACTGAGATTTTATCTCACCCCGTTCCTTTCAATGTTGGTTTCCTTAACAACAGGCAAGCTAGAGGTAATAAGATGTGAGAGCTGATGTAGTTGTGGGAATGTTCTAAGCTGGTTATATTCTTTTGGGATATTTGCTCTACGGAGCTTTTGTGTACTCTTGTTGTGAGGCCGTGATCTTATAGTGTTATGTAAGTACGGTTGTCATTTGGGTATATATGTTATTGGTTGTTTTTGCTTCCGCGCTTGTAAATAGTCTCCAAGTTATAATCTCGTGGAGTTGTAGTCGGCTTTGTTATCGACACGTTTATGGTAGAAATGTTGGTTTTATAGCAGAGTTCATGCGCTTGGATTGGTATTTAGCATTTTTGAGACGTATATTATGCTACTTTGATATTTATGGAATTTGGGAATTTTTTGGGCGTGATACTATTGACATAAAGCAAAATCCAATAAATTGAATACAACTTCATTTCTTCTCCCTCCCATGGCTGTAGATCCAGATCCAGAAGGTTTTTTCTTCCTAACCTGTATGAGACACTTTTTAAATCACCCAACATCATCTTCTAATAAACTAACATTGTTTAAGATTAAGTGTTACTTACAGGTTGCTTCTCTTTCCTTGGAGGCATATGATTGGCATTTGGAGCTTCATCTGTAGGCCTATCTGGGCATTTCCTTATGTTATGCCCTTCTTGTCTGCATATCCTACAAGTCATTTTGATTCTCTTCTTTGATTTTTTGACTTGCTTGTATGGATCCACTTCCACATCAGGTTGAGATTCTGGACCCACATTTGTTGGTTTCCCTTTTCCATCTTCAAGTACATCCTTCCTTCTCATCTATTTTGGTCTCCCCTTCACAACCCTTGGTGGTGGTGGCAACAATACAGGTTTATCAGTCTGGGGCCACAAGTGTATACCATTCAATTGTTTCAACATGTGTTCATAATACTTGAGGTATGTTTCACCCGTTAAGTATCCATATATGTAGCTTTCTGGCTCCTCTCTCATTAGGGCAATGGCAGATACAACATGGCAACAAGGAATACCAGTTAGTTGCCATACCCTACAAGTGCAAGTCCAAGCATTAAGGTCAACTATTGTCCCACCTCTAGAACCCCCAATCTCAAACTGTGAATCCCCATTCCATAATGCAGTACATTCCATTGAATTGATCAGTGAATCACCTAAAGTAGCAAACACTCTATGCCCAAATCTCCTACCATCAGCCAATATTTTTCTCATATATTCTCTCCTATTACTCATCCTGACAATAACTTGTTGCCTAATAGCTTCTAGCATACTAATCACAGTTTTATCTCTCGCCTCTATAATCTAAAAATTAAAGATCTCACATATATTATTATCAACTGAATCACAAGTGCAATCAATAGGGAAAACGGCCTTACACCATCTTGATGGATCCCTATCCATCAAATGCTTATACCCATGTTCAGACAATGCTTTTATCTTCTCCATGTTCTTCAAAAATCCATCTTGTGTTGTTGATTTTGCAGCGGCCCAAAAATATCTTCTGTAGTTGACACCAGTAAACCCTCTTTTCCTGAAATTGGCATAAATGTGCCTTGCACAATTTCTGTGATAAATTTAAGGAAACAGATCCTTCATAGCATGTTCCAAACCTTGTACAAGATAGTTTCAGATTAACAAGTCAATTATAGCACAATATATGGGAATACAAAAGATACATTGTAAATGAGTTATTACACAATATAGTGTTTGTGTACCTTTTGTTGGTCAGACATAATGGTCCACCCAGCTCCATTTCCCATGTCAATGTCTTTTCCAAGCAGATTAAGAAACCAACCCCATATATGTTGATCTTCCTTGTCCACTACTGCCCATGCTATAGGAAACATCTGGTTATTGGCATCTTTTCCCATTGCAACTAATAGTTCACCCTTTATCCAAGTCTTCAAGAAACAGCCATCAACACTAAAAACTTTCTGCACCCATTAATAAACCCCCTTTTAATAGCATCAAAACATATGTAGAATCTTCTGAATTCTGGAGGTCCACACCATTCATCACCAGTCCCCTTCAAAACAATAGTACTGCCTGGATTTGATCTTCCCAGCTCATACACATAGTTCCACAGTTTGGCATAAAGGTCCTTCAATGACTGTCTCACCTCATTTAAAGCCCTTTGTTTTGTTTTAAAACACAGTTTCAGATTCACCTCCATACCAACATCTCTTTTCACCATGTTCTTTATATCAATCAACTTCATGAATAGATTTTCCCTAATTTTGTCACCCAAGATCTTTGCTAAACATTTAGAGTTTACAGTTCTAAGGCTAGTCTTGGCAGGACAAGTATGGTTCTTTTGATAGGACTTGATCTTAAAGGTGGCCTCCTTTCCTTCATAGCTAGCCTACAGAGACCAAGGATATCCTGTGCATTTTGCTTGGATCCTTTGTTTATCATTTTTTGGAAACCAAACAGCATAACCATGACATGCAGCATATGCCCTGATCTGATCTTTTAATTGTTAAGGGGTTTCAAATATCATTTCAACACAAAATCAAACTCCTTTATATCTATCTTGGGGTTAAATATTACCTCCTTAACTCTTTTTGGTCTTCGATGTTTGACCCAGTCATCTTCATCACTGCTACTACGAGGATCAATATCAGAGTCAGATTTGACAGCATCATCATCAGCACATTTCCATTGCTTGAACCCATCCCCCAAATCAAAGCAAAAAGCATGTCCTTCATTTATAGGATTCCCACCACTTCCCTCATTTACTCCTTCATTTATAGGATTCCCAGAATTAATCCCTTCATTTTGGAAATCAACCCTTGCATTCCCATCATCCCCATCTTCATTATCAACCCTTGCATTCCCATTATCCCCATTTTCATTGTCATCATCCACAATTACAACATTTTTCTTGGCTTATTTTCTCTTGGTTTGTTCAGCTCTAAACCTATTGGATAGGTATTCTTCATCATCAGTAAAAGCCTCAACATCTCTAAGACTGTCATTACTCTCATACCCATCATCCACATACCCATCATTGTTATCACCACCCAAGTCTTTATCTTTCCTAGACTGACTCTGAGATTCAAGGTTTTGAAACACATATTCATTATCAACCCACCATTGATCATCACTACCCAAGTCTTTATCATTCACATCCAAATTGTCTCCATCAGACTGTTTAGCATTGGATCCATTATCATCATTTTGTGTCCCTAATGGATAAGTCAAACACATTATATCTGGTTCTTCTTGGCTCAAGATAGCTTCATCGATGACATGCTTCACATAAATGTGTAATTCTCCACAATTTTTCCCAATTTCACAAGCCTCAATATTGTCATCATCACACGTAATTAAATACAACCCAAAATGTTGAGATAAACCAGGTTTGTGATAATATAAGCTTTCACCACACATATAACCCAAGTTATTAACAGCTTTGCACAACTCATTATAACCAATCCAATCTGGATCCACCTTTTCTATCCTAGATACTACACCTCCAACATAATCTCTGTTAGGGAGTTATACAATTTCACCCCGGTGATGTATTACTAAATCTATGACTTGATCTTTAGTTGGTAAAAATTTTGCTTTTTTACTCTCAAACCCATCATGATTATCATCAGCACATGGATCCTCAACAACATATGGATCATCGCCAACAAAAGAATCATCACTAACAAATGAATAATCATCATCACCATTCATACTGCATTTAAAACAAAACCCTAATTATCATACTGACAAATTTTAACTCAACCAAATTATCAAGGTTAGATAGAAGAAAACTTACTTGAAGCAACCTTTGCTACTTCGTTCCAGCAAGAACTCCTTCAATTTCGTTCGATTCTTCAAGAATTCCCTATAGGTCGCTCCTCAGTGAATTCGGTTTAGGGAAAATGAGATATTTTAGGAGTAATTGTTGTATTTGGTGGGAAATCACCCGCCCATTAACATAATCACGTGCCAGTCATGCGGAGTCGTTTACCCTTCTCGTCACGTGCTCGGTCCGTGTTAGGTCAAAGTCAAATATTTGCTTAGTCATGATCCATGTGTGTACTCATTTGCCACATAGGCTGGATTTGACGGAGATTTGAACGGCTAATTGACAGAAGGACGACATAATCCCTCAAACACGAAGGTCAAGGATGAAAAGGTAAAAAATTTTTGTTAAGTGACGAAAAGGTAAAAACTTAAATAGTTTAAGGACGAATTAGGTACTTAACTCGTAATAGTTAACTTGTATAGTAACTATTATAGTTAACTAATACTATTAATAGTAATAGTTAACTATAACTACTATAGTAGTTAACTATTACTATTACTATTAATAGTATAATATACAATAATAGTTACTATACAAGTTAATTATAATGGTTACTTTATAAATTAACTATTATTATTAATAGTATTAGTTAATCATAACACAGTTATAATATATGCTAATTTTTACTATTAATAGTATTAGTTAATCATAATAGTTACTATATAGGTTAACATTATTATTAATAGTATAAGTTAATTATAATAGTTACTATAAATATTAATAAGTATTATTAATAGTATTAGTTATTGATATTATTATATAGATTAATTTTTACTATTAATGGTTTTAGTTAAGATGATGTTTACTATTTTAGTTAACTATAATTAAAAAATTATTTTTCATATACAATATATGTATATTAAAAAAAATGTTATGCTACTTTATTAAATAAAAATATAAAAAAAGTAAAATGCAAAAAAAAAAACAAAACAAATTAGTTACCAGTGCACATGTTACCCATATTATTACGGAGAAAGTATACTATAGATTTTGCATTTCTTCCACCTTACCCCTAATAATTCCAAATAATCTGCAGCCATTAGATTTTGCAGTGGACAGGTAAAACAGAACTTGGAAGGGGGTAACATATTAACAGGTGATGTACCGAGGAGGAGTGGATAGCGAGAACGGAAGAAAGAGAGGAGAATGGCAAAACCTTTCCTCACCGATAAATCAATTTCCTCTACCGCCTTGGTTACCAGTTGTCGTCATGGAAGAATACATCATCATTTTGTCTCTCTGGGTACTACCCCTACTTCATATGGTACAACACCTACTCGGGAACTCAGATTGAGGTTGAGGGTGAGAGCCATCAAAGAAAAGTCGGATAATGAGTCGTCCCCAGATGATATTTCCCAGAAGTTTGGTCTCGAACCGGGTCTCTTGCAGGTCATTCTTTACCCTCCCTTAAATTTCACTATTTTTGATGTTTTGGGCGCTTTAATTTGTTTTTTTAGTATATATTTCCATGTTTTCCAACACCTCAGTGTGTGGATGTTTCAATATTTGTGTATACCTGTGTGGATTTATCAACTTCTTTGGTATATACTACCTCCGTCGTCG
This sequence comes from Campanula takesimana, assembly GCA_026119855.1. Classification (NCBI taxonomy): domain Eukaryota; kingdom Viridiplantae; phylum Streptophyta; class Magnoliopsida; order Asterales; family Campanulaceae; genus Campanula; species Campanula takesimana. The sequence continues at coordinate 48,664 of JAOWBW010002307.1, forward strand.
TCCCAGCTCAATGTGCACAGTTATTACTGTTCATTTGGTCAGCTTAATCGAACTGACTACGGTTTTATAAAAATCTAGACATCTCTATGCAATTCCAAGAATTATTAATGTTTCACCGTTAGGATTTACGTAGCGATAAGTAGATTTTCATAAAATTATGGTCAAATTCATCATACACGTGAGAGGTGGATGATGCACGGTAAGAAAATAAGTAGGGATTAGTTATCATTCCATTTGATTTGATGTTCTTACGGCGCATCATCCACCTCTCACGTGTATGATGAATTTTATTTTAGGGATCACAAAGAAAAGGCACTGATCTTCAAACACTTGCGAGGCGGTTCTGGAAAGTTGCTGCTCCTTATTGGTATTCGGATGATAAACTCCAGGCTAGACTACAACTTGCTTCCGTCTTTGCCCTCACTTTGGGCACCACTGGCATCAGCGTTGGTTTCAATTTCCTCGGTCGCGACTTTTATAATGCCCTTGCCAGTAACACTCATCTCTCTCTCTCTCTCTCTCTATATATATATATATATATAGATATATGCTCCAACTCTCTAATGTTTCCCCCCTTTCTGTTTGCTGAATTTTGCAAGGCAAAGACCCAGAACAGTTTTCCAAGCAACTGGGCTACTACCTAGCTGCGTTTGCTGGTGGAATTCCGGTGAGCATGTTAGGTATTGCTCATCTAGTCTTATTCCTGTCCTTGGTAGGATTAGGAAATCACCGTTTCATTAAGAAATGCGTAGAGTGCAAAGGCACTGATATTAAAGGATCTTGATTTTTTTTACTGTTTTCCTAGAAACATGGTTAGTTTAGCACTTTAGCTGTAAGTGTTAAAATGATTACCTTCATGAAGCACAATTGCACAGAATACCCAAACATGTGGTTATCGTTTTCCTCCTTAGCAGTTCAATATCATACTCTAACCAACCAAAATGATAACATTCTTTAGATAATGAACACTAAAAAAACTCGATTTGGGTTCACAATATTTGGTTATTTTTAATGTTTTGCAATGATTGCATGAAATAGTTTGAGAGAGGCCAATAAGCTCTTGCTCACACGACGTCCGTCATCTTTCCATAGAAAAGGGTGAGGGTTCAATCACCCTCCCTAACATTTTCTTGAAAAGTTTGTGTTGGCAAACAAAAAAAATAGTCTGAGAGAGATGGATAGAAAAAAGTGGGTTCAAAGAGAGAGAGAGAGAGATAGAGAGAATCTTAAACCATAAAATAGACCATGAATCTAAACACGCCATAGTTTCAATCTTTTATTTATGTTCCCTAGATAACGATTACTGGAGCATTGCTGAATTGAGTAAGGGAGTCTTGTTTTTGAATGGTATAGTTACTGGAGAGGAATCACTAGTTCCACTGCTCCAAACCTTCAAGTCTTGGCCATGGTTCACAGTATTGGCTATTGATTGAAGACCAAGTGAGGAGGAGAGGTGTAAATGGAGAGGATTTCTAATAAGAAGGAAATTAAAAGGCTAGTGTGAACTAGGCTAAATGTTTCGGCAAAGCTTGGAATTTCCTTAAGGTGGATCAACAGTGAATCTTCTCTTCCTTTCATGGGAATGGCATGGGTGCTGAGAGCATCAATTTGACTGTGCATATAATTTTGGAAAAAGTTCTTGCTACTAGATTGAGTTACTAGCTGGGGAACACCAACACCAAGTTGTAATGTGTCGTTGTCCGTGTATTTTTTTTTTTTTTTTTGGGGGGGGGGTGGGGGTGGGTAGAGGTGGTTCAGGATGTCAATGTATTTTAATTTGAGGTGATTGTAAATAGGGAGCCAACTTAAACAGAGGTTTGCACCAGGGAGATCTTCACTCTCCTTCCTTTTTGGTTTACTAGTTAATGTGCTGAGTGATGATTGTATAATGAGGTGGATTGGTTGAGGGGTGTGGTTGGTCATGTGAAGATCAATTTCGTTCTTAGGATGCTGTTTGGGGTTCATCTCAGTGTTTCTTGACCTTAGGTGAAAAATTACTAGGAGATCCGCTTGTTAGATTTTTTTCCATGGACGCCTCTTATTAGGGCTTACTTGTTGAGCATTCCGTTATCAAACATACCTTTAAAATTACTGTAAACATTGCCACTACTCTAGAAAATTCGATCATGGATTTTCTCTAGTTAGGATGGGAGAGTGTAAGAGAGACCATTTGTTGAGTTGGGAGATTTGGGAAAACCATTGACGAGGGAGGTTTTGATTTGGGTAATGTAGTATGGCATTTTCCTTGTATTAACCTCCCTTTAGTATCATGTGACTAAAAGCACATTTAGGATCCATTGGAATAGTTGGGGATGTTGTGCCGTCAATTTACATTTCCATTTCCATATGAGAACATGGAAGTTCATTTTTTGCTATTGAAGTCTTGATATACCAGTTTCAGTAGAGTCTAATATCTTATGGTTTTGGGACGATGCATCGATTGGGGGGGGGGGGAGGCCAATTGCAGATAGATCTTCTCCTCCTTTAGGGTTGTTCTCTGTTTATGGGACTCCAATTGTGAGTTTCACTAGTTTTGTGGTGTATGAAAACACAACGTGTTTGTGTTCTTAAGTTACTTAGTGACAAGGCACTAAACATGCAAATCAACTAAGGTTGACCTACCTAATATATACAAGGAACTGTACACATAAAGAAATAAAAAAAATATAGAGGATCCCAAGATCTCTATGAAGATTGAAGATGCTCAACTTGCTAACAACATATGAAAACATTCTCGACCAAGAAGATGTTGCCAACTGATATTATGTAAAAATAGGCAGTGGAAGCAAAACTTTGGACTGTATGTGTAGTCGGACATAGTGGCAATCAATCTCGATATCCCCCAATCAGTTTGCGGGATCTCGTTTTGGAGCAGTTCTGGCCATCAATTTCGTTGCCTCCACCATTGATGCGCGTTCCTCTGCAACACTCCTCTGCTTTTCATCTCGTGCTACTTTATACACTTTTCCAATCCAGGCAGCAGCTCAATGCTAAGATTCTGCGAGTGTACTGTCTTGAAATTAGAAAATCGAACACCTTATCTTCATGCATTTTTTTTCCTGCTCCGAAACTGCAAACAGTTACTGGTTTCAAGTTCTGTAACTCGCTCCATATGCCCTTTAGTTTTTTCATAATATGTAAATGTGGATGTCTTCTTCTTACTGCAAGAGCGCGGTTGATCGCTTTAACCCACACTCTCACAGTGATTCCTTGAGCCGTGTAACTCCTGGTTGAGTGCATTCATCAGCCCACACGTCACCCGTGATTTATGTTGGATCCATGCTTCTCCAAGTGAAGTAGTTACCGCCAGATAATTAGTTACAATTCAGTAAACATATGTGCAAATCAATAAAGGAGTAAAGGTTGACCTACCTAACCTTTATAAGGAAATTATACACAAAAAGAATTAACAACATACAGAGGATCCCAAGATCTCTATGAATTCAAATCCCTCACAATCTGTCTTTATGTTTCTTGAAAAGGAGGTGATGAGCTGTCCCTATCTTAAGCAAGGTTCCATCGACCAATATACTGTCATGTATTTGAAGTTTTAGTACTCTGGGTGTTTATGTAGATATATGTGCTATAATCGAGTTCGAATTGAATTGCAGTTCATGCACCAAATATTGGATTGTGGTCTTTTGTAATGGTGGATTTCCTATTCATTCTTTTTCTTGAACAATTGCATGTCTACAAACCATCACCATTAATCTTAATATATCATTTGTCACCTTTTGGCTAAATCTTTATATGTTGAAGCGCTAGCACTGCATTTCTCTCTCCAATAAACTGAGATGGATCTATATGCTTCTGCTTCATCCAGAAGCTTTATGTTTTTCCGTCTTAATGACACTGTAGTTTGCAGATTTTTGTGTTTAGAGATTATGCAAGAGAAACTCTTGCTTTGAGATGGAGATCTTGGATCACGAGTCATTACATGGAACGCTATCTAAAGAATCAGACATTTTACAAAATACAGTCTCAATCAATTATTGATAATCCAGACCAGCGGATTGTTGATGATCTAAGTTCATTCACTGGAACGGCACTCTCCTTTTCTTTAACACTCTTCAATGCCCTGGTAGACTTGATATCTTTTAGCAATATCTTGTATGGTATATATCCACCACTCTTTATCATTCTTTTGGTTTATTCGATTGGTGGAACAGCTATCAGCATCTTTCTTGGGAGGGTAAGTTTCCCGACCCTGAGATTTGAAGTTGCTATTTTGCTGCAAAGTTTTTCTGTATGCTATTATTGACGAGTGCAATTTCAGGGTCTGGTCAGCCTAAATTTCTTGCAAGAGAAAATGGAAGCCGATTTTCGTTACGGACTTGTACGCATTAGAGAAAATGCTGAATCAATCGCATTTTACAGTGGTGAAGAAAATGAAATGCGGTTGCTGCTGCAGCGGTTCAAAAGTGCTTTTGAGAATTTAACGGTACCAACACCTCATATTATATGTTCCTCACTTCGCCTATTGATTCCTACTTCTGTTTTTGTAACTTAGAAAACGTTGCTGTCCTACTGTTTTGTTTTGATTTGTTTTGTTTGCTCAAGTAACGTTCTTTTAGGTACAACAGTTTATTCTTAGTTTTGGAGGTTTTGGTGACTAACAAAGAAAAGAAAAGAAAAAAGAAAAGTGGAAGGAAGAGAAAGAGAGGGTGGACGGGGAAAGGGTGTATTATACGCAACACAGACTAGAGATTCACGTATATACCATAAAGAAAGAGAAACAGAAAGTACATGTTTGGAAAAAGTATATATTGACACAAGCAAAGGGTTGACGGGGAAAGGAGGTATTGTACACACATCCACACACAACAGACACACTAGAAATACTTCATATTGCATGAAGTGGTAGAAACAGCAAGTACATATTTGGAGAAAAAAAGTATATATTGGCATAACAGCCACTTTATCTATGATTAATCTATCTTCCTCCTTCTGATAGTTTTAAAATTATTTACAATTTGGGATTTTGAATTTGTATTTTGAAATTTTGTTTTTTTTTTTTTTTTTTGGGGGGGGGGGGTTTGAGGCCAAAATACATTGGCGTCGACAAATTTTGGATTTTGATTTTTTGGTCAAAATCGAAACCTCATTTTTGTTAGAGTTCTCCAAATGTTTGGTTACCACGCCATCACCGTAATTTCGCCTTGTCCTTCATTGGCATTTTGCCTCCTCCCGGTCCGTTCAAATCTACAATTGCTTTGGAAAGACACTTTGACGATGCAATTGAGATTGCAGGAAAAGATAATGGGGGAGGTTATATGCCAGGGTTCACGCTTTTTGAGGGGTTCAGGTAATTTGGGGTTACTTTTGTCAGAAAATTCTAAGGACGTAATTATGTAGCAGTGCCCATACTCATTGCCACATTTATCTTATTGAGACAGCATACATATCTCCGCCACATTGATCTTATGAACGTGAGACTTTACGGCCTCACACTCATTGCCGTGTAACAGTGCATGCTGGGTGAACGTAATTTAGCCAATAACAAACGAATAAAACTTTACCATTTTGGAAAGACACTTTGATGATGCACTTGAGGATTATTGTAGGAGAAGGTAATGGGGAGGGACGTTCTATGGTAGGGTTTACGATTTGTGAGGGATTTGGGGAATAAGTTTGGGGCTAATTTGGGGTTTACATACTTGTGCCTGAATATTCTAATAGTAATGCCAAAAAGGACTTAACTATGTAGCAGGGCCATGCACTCATTGCCACATTTATCTTTTGAACACAACATACATAATCCGCCACATATATCTTATGAATGTGAGACTGTTTTACGGCCTCACACTCATTGCTATTTAACAGTGCATAGTTTGGCCAATAACAAATGAATAAAAGCTTACAATTCCTGAAAGGCAGTTTGATGATGCAATTGAGGATTATTGTAGGATAAGGTGATGGGAGAGTGACGTTTTATGGTAGGGTTTACGATATTTGAGGGATTCGGGGAATAAATTTGGGGGTAATTTGAGGATTTCATACTTTTGTCAGAAAATTCTAATGGTAATGCCAAAACGAACTTAACAATGTAGCAGGGTCCCACACTCATTGCCTCATTTATCTTATGAACACAACATACATATCTCCGCCACATTTATCTTGTGAAAGTGAGACTGTTTTACGGCCTCACACTCATTGCCATTTACCAGTGCATGATGGGATCATATAGAAACCCCGTAACATTCTTCCACTTCAATCAACCTGTTTTGATTGAGCCACATCTCCATCCAATTCTTCGTCACTTTGGATAATGAATTAAAGATAGCCAGAAAAAGCTTAGAACCCTAGACAATCTTCTCATGTAAAAGGTTATAGCCCTTGCCTCGCTGCTTACAACTTTTTCTAAATCCTAATATTTTGTCTTACTTTTGCTCAACCTAAAATCATGATTCTAAAGTCGGTCTCCACAATTCTAACTTAATTTTTATACCTTCTTTTGTCTTATTAATAAACACAATATCATCTACTAAGATCACACACCATGATAAATCGTGTTGAAGCGACCTCGTCAATTTTGTCCATGATTATAGCAAATACTCCCTCCGTCCCTATTTACCTTACAAAATGAGGCTTTGCACAAATATTAAGAAAATGATTGTAAAGTTGATGTGTTGTGAGTGTAGATAGTTGAGTGGGAGAGAGAAAGTGGGTAGAGAAAAGTAAGTGGATAGTTGTTGTGAGTATGACAAGTGGGTCCCACCATTTAAAAAATGTTTAAAAGTTTCGTTTTTGGGATTTTATAATGTAAATAGGGACACCCAAAATGGCAATTTTTGTAAGGTAAATAGGGACGGAGGGAGTAGAGGTTAAGGACCAATTATTCAAGAAAAATTCATCAGCAACCAACGCATAGTTAAGTGATTGTTGTGGGGCCAAATATTTATTTAATCTATCTTATCCCTCATTGGACACAAGTGGAGGCAAAGTCCCACTCCGCTTCCTGTCATCCTTCACAAGGAGGCACTCATTTAAATCTACTATCCAACTTTTCCTTGATAATCTGTCCATAAAATCTCTAGTTGCTTTGTCTTATCACGATGAACTGGATTACGGGCATGCTGATGGAGGCTCTCTGTGAGAATACAACATCACTATTTTATTCAGACGTATTGACAGTATTTTAATTGCCTTGAGCCACAGGATTTTGGAGTGAACGGTAATTTTTGAGAATATCTGAGATTTTGAGTTAGTCAATAATGTGTAAATAGATTTGGTCAATAATTCGAATTAGGTGTAGTTAGGTCCCTAAGTATTGTCAATCATGATTCATGAGTTTTAGAAATGATTTAAACTGGGTAGGGTGTATTTGGGTTATGGCTTCCTATTCATCTGCTGTATTAATTACTCCCTCTGTCCCGAAATGATCTTCTCATTTGCCATTTTTCATTATCCCAAAAAGTTCTTCCCATTTCTACAATTTGGGCTTAAATGTTCATGAGCAACATGGCTAGTGTAGCAAGTGTTTATATCCTGAAAAAGTTTGAATAGTCAAATGTGAAGATCATTTTGGAACGAAGGGAGTATTAAATATAAGAGGAGTTTTCTATCATATCTGGATGGTGCCGGAGTATTTGATACTTTAGAAAACATATTTTAAACCTATCAGCGGCCTGCTACCTTTTTTTTTCCTTCAGAAACGACAGCCACTGTCGTGTGTGAAATAGCGTCTGATTCCTCCCCTATCTCCCCCACATGGATTTCTAATTCAATGAGTCTAAGACATCCCATTCTAACGACCATTCTGTTCTGATTACCACTATTCAACTGAATGGAGAAAATAGTTTGTTCCCTTGTACTCCCTCCGTCCCAATACAAACTTCCCTTGGAATGTTAGGAACGGGAATTAAGGAAAGATGTTGGAGAAGTAGGTGGTGTGAGTGAGAAGGAGAGAGAAAGTGGGTAGGGAATAGTAAGTGGATAGTTGTTGTGAGCGGGAAGGAGAGAGAAAGTGAAGGGAATCTTTTCCTTTTTGGCTAAGTGGGAGTTTCCAATGGGACTCCCAAAATGGCAAAATGGGAAGTTTGTTTTGGGACGGAGGTAGTATATAATAGGGAGAGAGAGAGGTTATTTAACTGGCGACTTAAGCTAGCCGAGGGTGATTTCCTATATGCAACATGGGATACTGAAAACTTCATGGTTATTACATGTCTAGTCAACTTCATGGAAGAAGGATAAGCTCCATTTACATGTGTAGAGTATACATCAAGAATGAGTTGATTTTTATTTACTTGATGTAGATGATAAAGTTGTTTTAAGATAAACGTGTAAACTCATACTGGACTAAATAATCTTAAAAACAACAGTAACTATGAAAGGAACCCGCAGACGTCAACTCAAGACAATAGAATGCTACTATTGCTTATTGTAGTAAGATTACTAATATGGCTATCTGTGAGCTGTAGGATGGTGCTATAATTCACCTGAATAGCCTGGTTTGACAGTGAATGGAGTGAGTGAGTGACCATATGGAAACTTAAGGAAAGTGGGTTGCAGGAAAATGCAGATGGCCAAAGAGGGGATGTAACATAAACGTGATTCTTGTCATTAGAAAGAAAAGGGAGCCTACTCACTGTGGTCAAAGGATACTAACAAAACACATGGAATATCTGATAGTGGATCTTTCGAAAGTATAACGTGCCACTAATCTCACAGGTGTTGTGCATTCTGGTGAGCATTTTGACTTCACTATACTTTGGGGTATATTATAAAACAAAATATTAAGATTCAATTTATTATTGATTTTAAATTTCTGTTGTTAAGTATAATTGGAAAGAGTAACGTGGCTCCTCAATATCATTCTTATATATTTAAGTTACTGGAATTCCTGCTCTTACATAGTTAAGCAGCCAAGTTTACTACCAGAAATATTTATATGTGTTTAGAGCTGGACAGAAATATGCTCGGTTTAAGTATGTATACATTTCAACAGCTGGAGAAGATTGAGTTTTCAAATTTAATGCATAAGATTGTCTTTGTTTGTTATTTTCATTTCCATGAGTACTGATTTGTAATTACGATGTTTGTTGGATATTGATGTTGAATACACAGCAATTGTTGATAGCTTCGAGAAATTTGGAGTTCTTCACGAATGGGTATCGCTACCTGATCCAGATTCTCCCAGCTGCAGTTGTTGCACCTATGTATTTCTCAGGAAAAATTGAATTTGGTGTCATAAACCAGTCTGTATCTGCGTTTAATCACATTCTTGGGGATTTTTCTCTTATCGTCTATCAGTTTCAGGCTATCAGTGCCTTTTCAGCTGTCATTGATCGACTAGGTATGCTGTCTTCCCCTTGCATAACATGCTTTTATTACCTTAAATGCTTCAACCAACGCCATACTAAGTATTACCAAATAAACAAGATGCATTGCCTCAATTAACAGCATAAAATATTTTTAACATGGAAACCAAATCTATAGTATAAGGTCGTATGTATATATCACACTTGCCCAAATCAAGAACGTCATTTGTGCAAATTGATAAATTAATACGACATTCTCTAAAATGATGTGAGCATTCTCTGTTCCACGACAAATCTTTTAAGGGACATCAGGGACGATTATATACGTTATTTGAAAAATCAAACACAATAACAAAGCCTAAATCCAAAATGGTTGGGGGTCAACTAATATGAATCTCATATAGAATCTAGAATCGTCAATGAAGGAATGAGAAGCAATGAAAAAGTGAGATTTTTTTAAATTAAAACAACACAAAATTATAAAAATGCTATGAAATCGAAGAATATATTCAAAAGAGGAAAAAGTGAAGAAACACAAAAGATAAGGAATAAGATTTTTTTTTGAATTATAGATCCAAGATAGAGAAATCCGGGGACAATTTTTCCATCCAATATATCGCCTCTGTCTCTCTACTTCAAACCCTGCTAAACTTAGACTCTAAACAGTCCGTCTTGCTTCTTACTTCTGATCAACCTAAAACCTCAAAATTTCAAAGGTTTTCCAACTTGCATCAACACAATATCATCTCAAACATCATGCACCACGGTATATCGTCTTGAATTGCTCTCATCAATTCATCCCTGTGGCAAATAGAAAAGCATTGAGTGCAAATCCCTGATGCATTCTAATCCTCACACGTAACTCTTTTGGCGTCCCAACACTAGTCCTCAAACTTGTACTTACTACCTCATACATGTCATTGATGATATTAATATATTTTCTCGAAACGCCTTTCTTTGTTAGCCCACCAATCTACCTCTCTTGGTACTTTATCATACGCTTTTCTTGATCAATGAAATCTATATGTTAATCTTTCTTTTTATCCCGATAATTTTCTGTTACCAGTTTTATAAGATTAATTGATTCCGTAGTTTATCTTCCCGGTATAATTCTAAATTGATTTTCGGAGATCTTCACACTTCTCTTTAGCCTTTGTGTTCAATCACCCATTCCCGTATTGTCATAGTATAACTCATTAATTTGATCCCTCAATAATTGGCACAATCTTGGACATCACCTTTGTTTATATACAAAGGTCGTAAAGTACTTTTCCTCCACTCGAATGACGTCTTGTTACTTCTCCAAATCTTGTTTAACAGTGTTGTTAACCATTCAATTCATTTCTCCCCCAAACACCTCCAAACCTCAATAGATTTACCCTCAGGCCCTACTTCTACTAATGTCTTCGATTCCATTTTTTTCTATGCCACTTTTCTTTTGAATTCTCAGCATAATATCTCGATTAACCACACTCAAAGAGATACATACATGTCTAATGTCTTGCTCATAATCGACGTTGAACAAGGTATTCAAGTACTATCCTTCACTCATTTAACCCTCTCTAATCACTTCTTCCTATCCCTCACAAAATTCTTTTGAGTAGGTTTTGGGGGAAACTAGTTTGTCCATAAAGTTAACAAAAGTCCACATTTTATAGTTTCACACTTAAAATAGCGAGTTTAGGCCTTAAATCACCAAGAAAATAAAATAGCGAGTTTAGGCCTTAAAACAACAAGTTTAGGCCTTAAAACAGCTAGAAATAAAATAGCAAGTTTAGGCCTTAAAACAATGAGTTTATGCTTTAAAACCAAGTCCGTATTATAAAAATAGAATCTTTTATAACTTATGGAGGAACTAGTTTCCACTAAAATTTTCTGTTTGATATCTTTTTCCCCCTCTTTTGTATCCAATCTAACATAAAGCTCATGATTCACCCTTGTTCCTTTGTGAGCCCTTTTTTCTTATCTTTTAGCTTCCTTATACTTTCCATAGTTTTCATTGCTCCTACAATTCTTCATGTTTACTCTTTACCGCTTGCTTTACTTTACTTTCTTGTTCCAACAAGATATGTCCTTGCAAAATTAAATATGGACTTTTTTAAAGATGGATGAAGTAACAACGACAACACAAAGCCTTGGTCCCAAAATGATTTGGGGTCGGCTAACATGAATCCTCACATGTAAGTGTGAAAGAAAGACGTGAAAATAAAATTAAAAACAAAGTTAGACGAAGAAATAAGTGGGAATAAAATTTGGAAAAGTGAAGGAAGAGACAATAGTAATAATTATAGAATATATATATATATATATATATATATGTATTGCTCCAATAAGAACCACTTAAAATGAGAACTGTGAGAACCAAACATGATCATTGGATTAGATACAAAATCAAGGGTCCAGATTATAGATACAGTAGATACACTTGGATACAGTACTTAAAATTTGAATATCTAAATAACTACTGTATCAAAGTGTATTTTGAAAATTAGCTACTGTATCCAAGTGTATCCACTGTATCTATAATCTGGACCCTTGATTTCTTGTCTAATCCAGTGGTTATGCTTCGTTCTCACGGTTCTCATTTTATTTTGGTTCCCATTTGAGCACCTTCATATATACTCCCTCCGTCCCACCCGAATTAGGATTTTTGGGTTGGGCACGGGGATTAAGGAAACAGTGTTAGTGGAGTAGGTGTTGTGAGTATGAAAAGTAAAGTATGAGAGAGAAAGTGGGTAAGAGAATAATGAGTGGAAAGTTGTTGTGAGTGTGAATGTGGGTTCCATTAAATAAAACATTTCCATTTTTGGGTTGTCCTAATTCGAATGGGACACTCAAAATGGAAATTTGTCCTAATTCGAGTGGGACGGAGGGAGTATATACACACACACACACACACAAACACATGGGAAAATAAATGAAAAATGAAATGAAGAAAAAAATAGTAATTTTAAAGGAAAAAAGTGAATGTTAGGAAGAAATTTGGAAAGAACAGATAAATATATAAGTGGATGAAATTTAAAGAGAGGGAGAGAGAACAAAAGAAGAAGGGAAATCGAACCGCATAACCCATATGAATTTTTGCCCTCCACATACATCGTAGCATGCGCATTTCTTCCACATTCATCTTTTAAATGTGACACTGTTTCATGACCAACACTCAGTGCCAAATAGCAATGTAGGCCTAATTGCCGTGTGGTAAATTTTTCCTTTCATCTATAGGCATGTTGATCCTGCAGGACTCTCCCTCTTTAACAAACTTGATTTGATTTTATGAACCATATTTTCATCCAATTCTTCCTCCTTTTGGATAATAAATCCAAGATAGCGAAAAAAAATCCAAAGCTTGGGCAACCTTCTATCTGATCACGTATGTGATCACCCCTGCCTCTTCGTTTCCAACTATGTTAAACTTACACTCCAAATATTCGAGCTTGCTTTTGCTTAGCCTAAAGCCTCGAGATTCCAAAGGTTGTCTCCTCAATTCCAACTTTCTTTCAACACCCTCTTTTGTCTCATCAATCAGCATTGTATCATCTACGAACAACATACACCATGGTACATCATCTTGGATTGACCTCGTCAATTCGTCCATTATCATAGCGAAGAGAAAGGGACAAAGTGCATAACCTTAATGCACTCCAATCGTCTGTCTTCCCAACACTAGTCCGTACATTTGTTCTACACTCTATTATACATGTCCTTGACGATGTCAATATATTTCTTTGAAACACCTTTTTATCTTTGCTAAAACCTACCAAAGTACCTATCTTCGTACTTTATCATACGCCTTTTCCAAATTAAAGAAAACCTTATGCTAATCTTTCTTTTTATCGCAATATTTATCCATGATTTATAAGGTAGATTGCCTCCATATTCAATCTTCCGGGCATAAATTCAAATTGGTTCGCCGAAATCTTCACACATCTCCTTAGCCTTTGTTCAATCACTCATTCCCAAAGTTTCATAGTATGGCTCATTAGTTTGAACTCCAATAGTTGGCACAATCTTGTTGAATTGTGTTATTAACCATTCTATTCCCCTCTCCCCAAAACATCTTCAAACCTCAATAGGTATGCCATCCAGTCCTATCACTTATTCAATACCATCGCTTTCATTGCCATTTCCACTTCTCCCTTATGAATTTTCACATAAAATCTCAATTAACAACTTAAAGGGATATTTAAATCTCGGGCAAATTGCAGTTTAGTTACCTGAGTTTTACTCGATGTTTCAATTGATTACCGAATCCGCTTTTCGACTATTTGGTTACCTGACTTTGACAATTAGTTGCAATGTGGTATAAAAATGGATGGAGTGTTAAAAAACTAACAAAAGTTGATGAAACACGTAACGAACTTCTTCTAAAATTGCGACGGTCACCCCTACACTTCATAGCATCCCACGTTACCCCTTGAATCCTAACGAATGTTAATATAAACTCTCAAGTCTTCCCCCCGCTCAAACATCACCACTAATTACCACTACCAATGCACTACCAAAACCAAATCAAAGACCAAGTTTAGACAAGCCCCACACCACCACCATTAAAACCACCACAACCAGCAAGCTTCAATTTCACATCTCAACCCACCAGCCCCACGTACATTCCCCAACCCCACATCACCATCCTCCACCCAAGAGAAGCTTTAATTTCATCAAGAGCCTTTTACTTACTGTCACAAAATTCAACCAATTCAAGAATTATAGTATCATTTCACTAAGTGCAGATCACATGTTCTCTCATATAATAACATATAAAAAATGAAATCACTTCGTAAAACTGACTTCAAAGGGTTCAATTTCAGCACGAAAACCGTGAGATTCAAGTGCAACTGAAATCGAAAACATAAATCTAGTGAGATCAAGATGCCAGAAATTACAGTCTCAAATATGAAATTATGGATTCTCAAATAGATTCTCAAATTAATCTATGCAGGAGCCACTAAATGGAGAACGAATTGGGGGAGATTGGAGCGGACGAAGGGGAAGATGGAGGGGAGAGGAGACATGGGGTGGGGACGGTTGTGGACCTTGTGGTGAAGGACGTTAGGTTTTGGGGATTTGATTTCAGATTAGGGAAGAAGAAGAAGAGGGGCTAGTTTTAATTACAAATTAACATTAGTAAGAGGATTCAGGGGTGAAGTGGGAAAATATAAAGTGTAGGGGTGATTATTGCAATTTTAAAAGAAGCTTGTTACATTTTTCATCTACTTTTGTTAGTTTTTTAACCCTTCATCTGTTTTTATACCACATTGCAACTAATTATCAAACTCGGGTAACCAAATAGTCGAAAAACGGATTTTCAATAACCAATTGAAACATCGTGTAAAACTCAGGTAACTAAATTGCAATTTGCCCTTAAATCTCCAATATCTTGCTCTTGATAGCTAATGAATAACATATCAAAGTTGACCTCCATCTATCTTTTATCCCCGTATCCCCGGCCAAAACTCTTTGGCAACTTTGGGATTGCTTAATCATTTTGAATTAATCAAACATTTTGAATTAGGCAATACCAAACCAAATACGACGAGTCGTGGGGGCCCAACGGCGTAAACGCATTGATTTAACATCCTTCACACATTTAACCCTCTCAATATCTCGCGTCCTCCTATCCCTCATACGAGCATGGCTATAGATGTCTTTCCCCCCTTCTTTTGTATCCAATCTAGCGTAAAGCTTTTGTTCACCTTTGCTCTTTTGTAACTTACTGTTTTCTTTGCTTATCTTCTTGTCTCCTTATACTTCTCATAGTTCTCATCGCTCCTACATTTTCTCAATAACCTGTAGCATTCTCACTTGCTTTACTTCCTCGTTTCACCATGATGCGTCCTTACTTGGTATCATGCTTCCTTTTGATTCTTCAAGGACTTCTGTCGCCACGTCCTTTATGGTATGCTTCATTTTAGTCCATGTCAAATATATACCATATCCATACTACCATACCAAATCCCGGTAGGGGTCATCTTAGCCAAGAATCTTTGTTGATTCTCCCCTTGAAGCCGTCGCAACTTGATTGTCGGGTCTACTTATGGCTTTCTCTTTCTTGAGTATCTCATACTTCAAAAATCAAGTACTACTTGTCTATGTTGAGTTGCTTTACTATTACTAGGACTAACCTTGCAGTCTGTACAACTCTTTCTACAAGCATTCCTTACTAGGGAGAAGGCAATTTGACTTGTATTACCTCGACTCATGTATGTCACAAAGAAAGATTGCTTTTCTTGAACTAAGTGTCCATTATACTCAAGTCATATGCCATTGCAAAATCAAAGATACCATTTCAGGCTTCATTCCTATTCCCAAAGCCAATATCTCCATGAATGCTCTCTAAGTCATGTCGACTAAAACCCACATGTCCGTTGAGATCGCCACCAATAACCAGTTTCTCACCACTAGGTACCTGTTGCACTATTTCTTCCAAATCTTCCAAAAACTCTTGTCTAATAAATGCATCCAACCCTACTAATGGTGCATAAACACTTATTATAGTTATGATCTCATCAACCAGCACAAGCTTAATACCAATAACCCGGTCACTTTTCTTGAACACTTCCACACATCATTGATATACTCCTTATCAATTATGATACCTACTCTAATCCTACCTTTATTCTTTTTCGAGTACCAAAGCTAATATCCACAAGGGGATTTTTATCTTGCTTTTCTCCAACCCACTTAGTTTCTTCTAACCACATTATATGAATCTTCATCATCCTCATAACCTCCATCACTTCTGCAAATCTCTCTGTCAAAGAGCCAATGTTCCAAGTTCCAAAGCGCTACCCTTGCCTCCGCCACGGACTGACTTCTTTACCTGCACTCGTCCGCAATACATGAACCTTTGCTTATTTGGCACCACCCCCGGGCGCAGGAATGGCGCGTTGCTTCCGGGCGACGACCTAGCAACCTTCGCGTACTTTTCACTACACCCAGGTCTATGAAGTGCAGCGCGTCATTGGGAAGGGGGCGCCCAAACGATATTCATAATAGGATTCATGTCATGATAACATTACAAAGTTTTACGTTGGGTGTCACACGTCAACCCTCAATAGGATTCATGATAACGTGACAAAGTTTTACGATGAATGAAGTGACACATTACCACAATTTACAAAATATATCATACTCCCTTCGTCCCAAATTAAATGTCCTCTTTTGTTTGGACACGATTATTTATAACTTTTTAGGTTCCAATTTTCCCCTTTTTATTATAAAGGAGTAATTACTATATAAAGTCCATCATCCATTACAGATATCAAGTAATCATTGTTCATTTCCTAACAACTAAGGTAAAGAATGAGAAACAAAGAGAAAATGAGAATTTAATTGAACATGCACCAAAAAACATTCACTTACCAAGGAGATGACTAGTAGACATAAGTTCTGGAGGAATACAAAGAGTTTGAGCTAACTCGCTTGAGGCAGATGGAAGCTATGGGTACAATACTTGCTTCGCAAGAGTTTATATAGACATGAGCAAAATACTAGCTTCCCAAAATAGACAAAACTACCCAACTGTAGAATCACAACCTCTAGCGTATAAAGTTTCCACCTGGAAGGAAAGAGGGAATGAAAGGGTGAGCGCAAATTGCCAGTAAAAGAACCCGTCAACAATATAAGGTTTGTGACAGTGTGGAAAAGCTATTACATTAAACTAAATTATTTCTCTCTCTCCCTCTCTCTCTATTAGAAATGAAAGAGTGATAAAAACGACAACAATTAATGCCGATGTCGAATCGTTACACTTGAGTCGGCCAAATGCCAATACTTCAGTAGTCAATATTGACTCGAACATCAACGTAACACCTACAGATGACACTCTAACCTAGAGTCACAATGTCACTACAAGCAACCCGGTGTTGGGATCCTCGATCTTTTGGGCGAGGATTGTTTAGGTTCAATTGCATTCATATATCTGTCTTCCAATACACATCTGATCAGAGTTTTGACATCTTTTAAACATGTAGGGGAATTCGATGATGTTTTGGATAGCAGTAGCATTGAGTACCCTTTGGAAAGCTTGGAAGGGATTCATCTTCTCTATCGCAATGCGGTAAATTTGAAGTCTGTTCAAGATGAGAACAGTGAGAACTGCCACAAGTTATTGGATGTTGAGGGTCTGACTCTTCAGACACCAACAAGCAAGGCTATTCTTGTAAGGGATTTGTCATTTAAGGTCTACGAGAATGAAAATTTACTGGTCAGGGATTCCTCTATACCTTATATTTAAGTTCTTTTTCCAAGGCAAGATAGGATAGGTGGGGTGATCCTCTATGTAATTGCATTCACAGGTTACAGGACCCAGTGGGTGTGGAAAAACATCATTACTAAGGGCTATCGCTGGTCTTTGGCGAACAGGGAAGGGAAAGATCACTTTTTATGCAAAGGGTCAAGTGGGTCTTCAGCAGCCCCTCAAAGAAGCAACTATCAAACATGAGATACCTAGATATCGAAATTTTAGAGGTGTATTTTTCCTTCCTCAAAGACCATATATGGTTTTAGGAACTCTTCGACAACAGTTGCTATATCCAACATGGACGGTGAATCCAAATCCCTCTGAAACTTCTAATTCAACTGGTATGTTATCTCTTATTTCTGTTCTCTTTTCCTTTACTCTGGGGTGGTACATTTTGCAAGACTACTTGGGCTTTCAGTGAATACGCACAGTTTTTCTGACAATGTTTCATATTTAAGATTGAAATTTCTTGAAACAAATCGGAAGTGTTGAATGTCGTCAAGATACGCCAAGAAGACTCAGATAGCTACTATAAGAATGTCTGAATGTTATTTATACCCTTTGCACGTAGACTTACGCATTTAAGTAGCTAAAAGCTGTATTTTCGAAGTTCTGATGGTCAGTGAACACTCGGTGGTGGGTAGGGTACTCCGTATGGTGTTCTGGCTTTGCACAGTTTTGGCTGCCGCGCACCACTTACAGGTGAGAGGTTAAGTTTAAATTGTATAACAAACTGCTTAAGAGAGACGAGACACGAGCATCTGATATGATCACAGGAAACCGTTACAACTTAGTGTCTCTCTTTTTACATCAAGATTCACACGTATCTCGATGAGGGATTGCTAGAAATTTTGGTAACTGAAAATGATGCTACTTACATTTTAAATGTTTATGATTGCATCTGCTTATGTGAGCTTGATCTCGATTAAATTATTTGCTGTTCGTTATTGAGTGCTGAATCTCTGTGTCTTCTCATATCAAGCCATTAGTGATCTAAACTAATGGGAGTATTTTGAAGAGCTGTGTTCAGGAGTTAACAGTCACTTAAGTTGGTTCAAAGGATGACACAGTGGAAGTGACTGATGAACAATAACAATTCAGTAGAATGGTAAAGGTCCTTTGACAAGATGGAAGGCCACGTATTAACTGTATTCTTTTAGGTGATATATTGATAACATAGTGTATATGAGCGTAAGTAGTTCTGTACAAAATTGTGCACCACAAGTGATCCAATGGCCTTGAACTGTTAGGGTTGACACTCTGATGACATCTTCCAAGAATCTAATACATTAGTCCCTTGTGGTACGCAAAAGTGGTAGAGGGGTCCGCCTAATTGGTTGCAGCTAACCCATGTATCTTAAGACTAGAGATACGCACAAAAACTTGTAGAATAGTAAGACCACTCTAAAACTCCCCAGTGCCCTTGGAGAAGAACGAAATTGTACCATCCACGAACTATAAATGAGACAATGGAATGTATTGGCACGCATGTTGGGCATCTGAACGCGTAACCATTTGTTTCGCCAAGAGTATGGCAAGACATCACACATAGAAATATCAGAAAAACGCGTACCACAGTGAAATCACCATGCAGTGTTCATCCTTATCTTCAAAATTTCTAATCCATGCAACAACATATGCTATTAGGTGTTGTTGAACTATCCCAATTTATTTTCTGAAATAATGCCACTATCTGCTTCAGTGGATAGGGAACACTACTGAGTTTGCAAGTTACTTTTGTTTGTACCCTTAGTTGGAGTGTATATTTCTTGTTTGGTTTGTTATTAACAAGAATGGAACAGATAACTCCTACGTAATTATCTTCCAAATCATCAGCATAAGAAGGAATGCCATCTATAGGATCATCATCTGAAGTATCAGTATATCATAATTGTATTCTAATAAGTTATCTATTTGAGTCTTGAGAGGTGCATGAGGTGTTTCTCTTTCAACTAAGCTATTGGTTTTGGGAGGTAAATGGCAATTGGAGAAGTATGAGTAAGAATGTCCTTTAGAAGAAGTGCTAGATCAGACTTGTTTGTTGGAATTATAACAAGTTGCTTCAGACTGTTTAAGAGAATTACCTCGGGAGCACCGATAACTCGATAAGGCTATAAATGTTAGGAAATATAATGAATATGAAAGGTATTTAGAGTGTTTGAGGAGGGTTGATTTTCGAGAGGGCAAGAAGAAGTCTGAAATAAATTTGAAAAGAGAAAAGAAAGGATTTGAGATGATGGTAAATAAAAGATAGAAAAGATAATAGTACGAAGTTGTTCCGATTGAACCTGTGATACTGATTGATGGAAGATGCGCAGAAAATATTAAGAATCAAGAACAATAACTGGTTGTAGAGAGAGAGAAGAAAACACGCATTGTAGCTTAAAGACCAACTTAATGCTCAAATCTCTAAATAGCTAAGCATAACACAAAACATTTCCTGGCTAAATTCTAGTTACACTAGGACTAGTATATGTTTTACTAATATGATAAGACTAGGAAACACGAATATAGGAAGACAAGGAGGCACTAAACTATGAAAGAATAAATAAATCGGCACAATAAATAATACTATAATACTCCCACCGTCCTGGAAAAATTGTCCCACTTTACTTTTATGGTCAACGAAATTGAGAAAATCCTATTATCCCTGTGCAATTTTAAAAATTATTCTGGTTTCAGAAATTTTTAAAATTGCATAGGGGATAACTAATTTTCATTAGATAATGGTCAAAGTTCTGTTGAGTTGACCATGAAAGTCAAAGTGGGACTATCGAGGGAGTAATAATGATTTTAATCCTAATCTACCAAGGACACTTTACCGTTGACCAAAAGGCTTTGTTTGACTTAGCTTGACTATTGGCTTTTGACCTGGGCTTGCAGTATGACATGCAGCTAGTTTGTCCTGCACCAGTGAGGTTTTCAGTCGATCATATGAAAGGATCTTTTACTTACAGCTGCCGCGACCCAAGCAACATGTATTTTCTAGTGCATCAAATTTTATTTTCTTTCAACATCTTGCATAGCGCATTACAATCGATATTAGCGAATAGATCAACATTTTGTCAGGTTTGAAATTAAGCTTGAAATGAAATCCATTTCACAGATTCACTCCCTTTCCTTGCGCGGCTATCATGCTCAGAAGAAGGTAGTACGAGCCCTAAGCAGCCGACCACTGAGGATTTGATACAAGTTTTGGAAGATGTTCGACTTGGATACTTGCTATCACGCTTCAATGGTCTGGATTCTACGAAGGATTGGTCTAGTGTTCTCTCCCTTGGTGAGCAGCAACGCCTTGCATTTGCACGCATGTTGCTTTCTCAACCATACTTGGTCCTTTTGGATGAATCTACCAGTGCCCTAGATGAAGCCAATGAGGTACTTGCTATTAGTTTAGTTTCTTATCTGATTTTAATTGTCCATGTATAGGTAATTTATACTCCCTCTGATCTTCTCATTTGCCATTTTTCATTGTCCGAAAAAGTTCTTCTCATTTCTACAATTTAGGCTTAAATGTGCATAAACACAACAGCATGGCTAGTGAAGCAAGTGTTCATATCCTTAAAAAGTTTGAATAGTCAAATATGAAGATCATTTTGGGACGGAGGGAGTATTTTCTGCTCTTGCTATGTGAACTTACCTTTTATTGCTGGATAACATTTTTCGGACAAGAGCTATTTACAGTACGCTTTAGCTTACCCTTAACTACCCAATACAGAGTTCCAGATTTTTTTTTGGTGACGGATGAGAATTTAACCATCCCTTAGTCAAGTTATATGCTTTCCATTTTATGCAAAGCGTTCACTCCCATTATCTAAAAAATGAGCATACCTTAATAATGTTTTGAGGATTTAAATTTCACTCATTAGATACTACTTTAAGAATAGTATGAGTCACAACTTTTATTGTTTTGTCAAAATTATCTAAATCATCGGTCAATATATAATCAAGTTGACCGGAAAAAAATATCAGAAGCAGCAGACCTTTATGGTGCGTTGGAGGGGGTATCTAAGAGATTGTAATTGTTGCGCTTCCTTATCTGTGAGGCAACCACTTCACTGGTGATCTGTTGGCGTCAACATTATCTAATTCAGTAAATTAGCTCTGTTCTAAAAATCATTCGTCTAGGCCTCGCCTAGGCGCTAGGCGTCAACGCCGTGCTTAACTTCATATCCGCTCCGTCCCAAAATGATTTCTCACTTTTTTTTTTACCGCTCCTACTAATGAACTTTGAGAAAAAATTAAGTTGATCCAAGTATCCTAATGAAAATCTAAAACTTGTGACTGATAGTACTGATGATGGTGTATCGATAGCAATTTATAGTTTTTTATTAGTATAACTAAATCAACCTAAAATTATTGCTCAAAGTTCATTCGTAGTTACAGTAAAAAAAAGTGGGAAAGATCATTTTGGGACGGAGAGAGTATCTAGGTAGAACGGGCATGCATATTCGTTAGGAATGTTATAATATCTTATCAAGCATCTTGTACCTCTGTTCTTAATGTCACGTTTTTGTCTGCAGGCTCACTTGTATCGGATGATTAAAGCTGCGGGGATCACATATGTAAGCATTGGCCATCGAGGAACCCTTTATAATTACCATAACAGGATCTTACGTATTTCACCGTTAGTTCCTGACACCGATATGCCCAATTGGTCCATTGAGTCCATGAAACAAGGCACCATCTACAACTGAGTAGTTCTGTTGGTGGGTGGCCGGTTATGCAATCAGATTTGGGCTAATTCACTCTCCCGGGGATAAAATTGTGAGCCCAATATTGGCATCAGGTAGCACGGGAGCTTAAAGAACAAAGGGCATGATTGATTGTACAAGCACCGACGCACGTGGGACGCACGTGGCACGCGTACTGGAATTGGATAATTTTTACTCACTGGGATATGATATTTCGACCATCATGCATCATTTTATGCGGTAAGGAGCATGATCTTGCCATCAAAAATTGTTTACTAGAAGTAGCTGACATTTGCTGAGAGACTTGTGGTGCCATCATTTTGTATTGAAGTCCCCCCATCGGAGGGCAAGCAATACAACGATTTGATGAAGGAACTTGTACTAATCATGTCATTATCTTTATACAACTTCTTCCCACATTAGTATTGCACTTGCTTTTCTTTCAATGCTTTTAAGAATTGCTTGTACCATGATAAAACTGCACGAAAATTATTTTAGACCCATTTGACAAAAACTAAAAAGAAAAGAGTGATAAACATTGTGGGGGCGTAGGAGTATATCATATATTGGAATTGGAACAAACGATTGGGCAATGAAGACGCTACAAAAATGATGGATGTAATTCATCCATTATAATTTGTAATTATCTCGTTGTTGAAAATGTTCTTGACTTGAGCATTTTCTTTTTTTTTTTTTGCTCAGCAACTAATGATATTTTATTAAGACATGAAGAAGATAAGTGAACCACCAAGAAGAGAGCTAGGAAGAAAGTTCCAGTTAAGAATCCACCAAGAAATGAGGGAAACTTAAAAAAAGACTCTGCTGCACTTTCTATGCAATTGCAGTTTCATTTTCTGTGAAATACAGAACATGGTACCGGAACCATTAATTTCTTTCTCTCTGTTGTCTATAGTCAGAACTTGGGTCAGTCTTGCACTTCAATTCTCTCTCTCATCTAGAAGCTAATCTCTAATTATCTACTCTTTAAAGCTTCCACGAAGTTTCAGATTAACACTGTCCCATCTTCTGCATGGTACATGCCTCCATAGGCCCTCCAAGAATATATAGTTTCTACTACTACGCCTCCATACTTGACTCCGAATTGGGAAATTATCTGGGGTTGATTTTCCAATTGACTTTCTTAAATTTACGCTTCTCAAATCATATTTCTGTTATGTTTTGGTTAATAGCATGCTTTAGTTGTCAATTATATGTTCTTGATTTGAGCATTTTGTTTATGACCACGGAGTATGTGTTTGGTTACTATTTTACGTGTTTTCTTTTGAGGAGTCATTATGAGAAGACTTTAGACTTTACAATCAGGGGTCCAACGGAGATGTTATAGGTTGACTTGAAGTCTTCTAGGGTCACTTTACCAATTGCTTTGTGGAGTAATTTCACCACTCCCTCCTCAAAATATTGTTCCAACAATAACACGAATAAATTTGAGCAATAATTTAAGTTAATTTAGGTATCTTAATGAAAATCTGAAATTTGATATATTGATAATATTGTTAATGGTGTATCGATAACAGTTTTTTTATTCTCATTAGGATGATTGAATTACCCTAAAATTAATGTTCAAAGTTCATTCGTGATAATGACGAAAAATGTAGGAACATCATTTTGGGTCAGTCTTGC
>JAOWBW010002307.1:75000-96392 GCA_026119855.1 Campanula takesimana
TTGTACTCACACACTGCCATTTTCTAACACACTCTAACACTTTTTAAACACACACTAAAACTATTCAACCCATTGACACTTAACACTCCTTCCGTCCCAACACAAGTAGGACTAGATGTATGGGCACAATAATTAAAAGAAAAGTAGTGTATGTGTGGTAGAAAATGAAGAGAGGGAATGAGTGGGGTAAATAGTAGTGTTGGTTGAATAAATTGAGTGGTAGAAAATGAAGAGAGAGAATGAGTGGGGTTAAATGGTGGGGTTGGTTCAATATAAGTATATTAAAACATTTCTATTTTGGTCAGTCTCAATTGTTTTGGGACGGCCTAAAAGGGAAACAAATCCTACTTGTGCTGGGACGGGGGAGTATATGAGTTGGTTTGAATGTTTATGAAAGCCAATTTAAAAATTTATGAGTCCCAGTATAAATATGATGCGGGACGAAAATACAATTATAATAAACATTATAATTATATTTGTATTTTATTATTAGTTAGGTTGTAATTAGTATTTTAATTATTATTTTCGTCATTATTTATAGTATGATAATTTTAGAGGTTTCTAGGATAGATTTTGAGGAGATATTATAGTTTTTAAGTCCTATTATGTTACCATATATGTTTGGGTTAATTTTAGAAGGTTTAGGGGATTCTTTTACAAGTTTTATGGGCATTATAAAATAGGCCTCATATTGTAATCCGAAAATTAGTTTTGATATTGATTTTTAATTAATTGCTTTGCAATTGTAAGGTTAATTCCTTGAAGCTTTTTAGTTTGTTGAAGGTGGATTCCTTCGCGAAGGTGGATTCCTTCGTTTATTCAAGAATCTCATCATCTTGGTGTTTTTCTTGGCAAACCCTAATTCGTGGATTCGAATTGGGTCAATTAATTCGTTGATTCGGATAATTGCCTATCCTTTTATTTTATCGTTATTCCGCTGCAACAACTCAATTACATCAGTTGGTATCAGAAAAGGTTCAATCCTTGGAGATGGCTGGCGATGGAAAAATCAGCGTGCGAGACCTTTTCGCTGCACTAAACGCAAATTTAACACGAATGGAAGAGCTTCACAAACGAGAAGCTAAGGCAGCAGCAAATCGTCGTCGCATGGTGTTGGGTATGCCCACTTATATCTCAGTTTCAATGTAATAGGATTGATTAGATTTGATTGATCCATCACCTAAGTTTTATTTCATGGACTTTAGACCCACATGTAAGAAGTATTTATACTTCATTTTTTAGGCTGTCCATTGTAATAGAATAGGCTTAGGAATAGGGCTAGAATATCAAGATTCAAGAAAATCACGAGTTTGAGCCAAGACATGCGCCATGCGCCCAAGCGCCTCACTCACGCGCCGCGCCGCGCTACGCGCCTCACAGTGCGCCTGCGCCTCTTATGCGCCCGCAAAGTGTAGTGCGCCTCTCTTAGCTCATGCGCCTTATAGTGATTTATTCACTCAGTGATTTATTGAAGACTCGAAGACTTGAAGAAGATTCAAACTACGCTAATTATCCAATGGTGGTTAAATAACAAGTATGCACCCGCATCTAAGGACACCTGTCCATAATGGTCATATTTGTGTTATGTGTCTAACGGCTATAAAAGGACACGTGCTCCACTCAATGAGCGACAGCACATCCGTCCTTTCTCTGACTCACCAAGGATTTCTAACGGCTAGTTTTTGGGGCTCTACTATAAATACCCCATAACTTCAACCATTTGAAGTTGCTAAGAATTTCAAGAATTTCTCTCTCAAGCATTTGTTGAAGATTTGAAGATTGCCTTTGTTAATTCCAGAATTCTCAAGAACATCTTCATAACTTCATCCTTAGCCCAGATCCTCAAGCGAAAACACTTTAGTTTTCTTATGCTCTCAATCATAAAGATCTAAAGAGCCTTGAATATAAAATCACACACGCACCTCTTTAAGTTTGATCACTTAGATATTTCTTTTAGAGATACACCGGTTATTGTTTAGGATTTGTTCTTTCATAGAAATAGATCTTGAGTTAGTGTATAAGCTCAAAACGATTGTAATTTGTATCATTCTCTCATTATATAAGATCTCCATTAGAAATCCAAGACTAACCATCTTGGTAGAGGACGTAGATCATTTTCCCGATCGAACCTCTCCAAATAGCGCGTACCTATTATCTTGCTATTTCCTTTCAAGTCATATCATATCTAACTAATTGATTGTTTATTCATTGTAGATTGATTGATTGAACTGTGTTGTGTTTGTTATATCATTTGCCTTAGTTTCTTATTTCACCCACTTTGAGCCAAAATACTTAGAGTGTGTGTGCGCCCCCTTTATCATACTTTGCGCCTATTTACTTACTAAATTCTGCTGTGCATTTCACTCACTCACACAGGCGCATATCATAACGCTTATTTGATAAAGTGCGCATTTGCAATTGAGTTTATCAAGGGTACGAAAAGAATTTTAAAACAGCTATTCACCCCCCCTCTAGCTATTTTTCATACACTTGTTGCCCTTTGGGACCAACAAGTGGTATCAGAGCAAACACCTTTATAAAACACTTTTGTTTTTCAAGCTTAACAGCTTGGGTGCCGATTCTAAATGGCAAACTCAAAACCTATGGCAACTGCAAACTACACTCACATTCCGGTCTTTGATGAAGATCATTTTGAAGTGTGGAGATTCAGCATCTTAACTCATCTCAACTCAATCGATGAAAGACTTCATGACGCCGTGGTTTATGGACCTTACATCCCTATGAAAGCGAATTCAAATCCGCGCACCAATGTTGTTCAACCAACCATCAAGAAACCAAGGGAAGAATGGACCGAGGAAGAAACAAGAAGAGTTGCAAATGATGGCAAAGCTAGAAACATTCTCCTAAGCACGGCTATGAAACAACAAGTCATGCATTGTGCTACTGCTAATGAGCTATGGGATGCTATTGAAGAGCATATAGAAGGAGATATTGTTTGTAAGGAGAACAAGAAATATGAAGTGCAAAAGAGATTCAACAATTTCTCTCAACTCCCCGGTGAAACCTTAAGACAAACTTATGAACGCTACTGTGAAATTATAAATCTATGTATTTCACTTGGCATGAAGTTTTCCAATAAGGATTTGAATGTCAATTTTCTCCAAGATTTTGGATCAAGATACCTACATAAATCCAGCGCTCTTGAAGACGCTGGAACTTTGGACGTTTGGACTTTAACGAACCTCTATGCAAATCTCAAAGTTTATGAGCTCAAACTCCAACGAATCAGTGAAACTGAAGGAAAGTCAAAATCCATAGCAATGGTGGCGCATAGAGAAGAAGCCCGTGCGCCTGCGCCGGTTCAAGAAGAGAAAAGTTCCGATCCCAAAATTTCTACCTCTGAGCTACTAGACATGGATGATGAAGACTTCGCTTTATTTGTGAAGAAATTTCAAAAGTTCAGAAAATTCTCAAGACCCGGCTCAACCAGCGAATTTCAAGGATCTACCAGCAGAGCTCCTCCAAAGTTCACGAGGAGCAGTGATTCAAAAAGAAAAGAAGACCTTGTTTGTTTTAATTGCAGGAAACCAGGACACTTTGCTTCAAGCTGCCCAACTCCAAAATTTGAATATATGCAGAAAAAGAGCAGCCATACTCCCAAGTTCACTCCCAAATTCACTCGTCACAAGGGAATGATTGCTGAAGAAGAATCACTAGCAAATGAGCAGAACACTTGGATCGAAACAGACTCAGATGAGAGTGATGAAGATTCTGATGATGGACTCGTTTGTTTGGTGGCAAATGATGATGAAGTTGAAACTTATGATTCGGATGATGACTTCTCCAAGGATGTTCCTGATATGAATGTCTTGAATAAACCTATCAAGAAATCTGCAGGTTTTCAAGAAGTGAAAAGGAAGAAAGGACCAACCATCAGCGAGCTCGTTGAACAAGGATTTCTCACTCCGGCTCAAAGAGATGGTGGATTGTTATTCTCACGATGTGATCTAAGTGCAAGGAACAAGTTGAGAAAAGGAGCTTACATCAGACCTCAAGTTGAACCAACTGCTCCAATCTCCAAGATCAATGATGATGAAGTGATTGCTGAACAAGAAAAAATGTTAAAAAAGGCTGAAAAGGTAATCACTAGATTTGATATATGAAGGAAGCTTTAGCACTATCATGTGATGAAATTTTCCCGCTTAAGACCGAGAAATCTCTACTTAAATCTGAACTCACCCTCCTTAAGGAGCAGATAAAGAGCATGACTCCTCTTACTGTAAAAAACACTTTCTAACAGAATAGAACTCACTTTTAAAGTTCAAAACGATGAATTGGTTGCTCAAATTACTGATCTTAAAAAGATTACAAATGAGTGGTCCAATTCTCGTGTCACTATGGAGAATATATTTGACTCCCAAAAAGTCAGTGGTGATAAAAGTGGCTTGGGATTCTCATCAACTAGTGACAACTTTAAATGTGATATCTGTGCTGAAAGAGATAGAGAATTTACAAATCAGCAAACTTTTGAAATTCCCAAGGAAAAACATTCTAATTCAATGGGTAAAGGACAGGAAAAAGTCAAGAGACAAATATTCCACTATGTCTACCCAACGAAGCAATTTGGGAAAGCTAATAGGAAAGATATAGCTACAGATGAATCATCCTCTAGCAAAATCCCTCTTGAAACAAAGCGCGCTCCTTCTCCGAGTGCTCATTATGCGCCTAGGAGCCACGCGCCTCATCGCCGTGCGCCTCCTAGCCCTATGTGCCCTCCTAGATCAAGCGCTCCAAAATTTCAAAAGAAGGATTTTGTTAAGGCTAGTCCATCTGACCCAAATAAGAATGCTATCCCAAAGAAAAGTAAAGAGTTTGTGAAAACTCATGTGATTGGTAGCTTTCATCATTGTTCCATTTGTGATTGTTCTGGACACAAGGCCGTGGAATGCCTTTTGCGATTCACTCCCAATGCCAAAGGACGTAAAAACCCTAAGGTCAAGCAAGAGTGGGTTGTCAAAAGTTGCTAACCCTAGGACCCAAAAGGAATAAAGGGGACCTGCTTAAATGTCTATATTTCAGGTTCTTTGTTTCATGGATGGATCTTCAAAAGCTAGAAATTATGAATGGATTCTCGATAGTGGGTGTTCAAGACACATGACTGGAGATGAATCCTTATTAGAAGATGTCCATGAAGAAAGAGGTCCCTCAGTAACATTTGGTGATAATAACAAAGGTCAAGTTGTTGCATATGGAAAGCTCAAGAAAGACAAAGTGTGCATTGAAAGAGTCTCTCTCGCCGAAGGGCTCAAGCACAACTTATTATCCATATCTCAATTCTGCGATAAAGGATTAGAATGCCATTTCACCTCAACTCAATGTCTTATCAAGAATGGCAAAACTGGAGCTACATTACTCACGGGATATCGTAAGACAAATATTTACATTATTGATTTCCATAGTATGAACTCTAGTACTAATCTTTGTTTTGTAGCTAAAAGTGTGAGCGAAAATAGTTGGCTGTGGCACAAGCGCTTAAGTCACTTGAACTTCAAATATCTATCTAAACTCAGCAGGAATAACCTTGTTAAAGGACTTCCCAAGGTTGCTGATCATCATGACAAGAAGTGCGCCGCGTGTCAGCTTGGCAAACAACCGAAGAAATCTTTCTCCAGCAAGACCAATCCCTCAACTTCTAGATGTTTGCAACTGCTTCACATTGATCTATTTGGACCAGTCACCACCGCAAGTATTCGAAAGAACAAGTATACTCTAGTTGTGGTGGATGATTATTCAAGATATACATGGGTTGAAATGATGATCTCAAAAGACGACTGTTATGACATTTTGACCACCTTATTTCGACTGCTCCAAACCCAAAAACAAGATGACATCGTTAGTGTTTGATCCGAAAATGGAACAGAATTCAAGAACAACGGTGTTGCTCGATATTGCGACGATCATGGGATAGATCACAACTTCTCAACCGCTGGAGTTCCTCAACAAAATGGTGTTGTGGAAAGAAAGAATAGAACGTTGATTGAAGCGGGAAACACGATGATAGCTGAAGCGAAATTGCCTAAGTACTTTTGGGAAGAAGCTACCAACACAGCATGTTTTACTCAAAATCGTTCCCTCATCAACAAACTTCACAACAAGACTCCGTATGAACTTTGGCGTGGTAGAACTCCCAACATTTCATTCTTCAAGATCTTTGGTTGCAAATGTTATATCCTCTACAACGGAAACGAACATAGAGGTAAATTCGATGCCAAAGCCGACGAAGGTATTTTGTTGGGTATGCCAAACATTCTAAAGCTTTTCGCGTTTTTAATAGATCTACATTAGTGATAGTTGAATCTGTACATGTTACATTTGATTAACATTCTCTCCTTGAGCCACATTTGGCTCCAAATGTTGCTGATGATTCTGTTGAGCTTAATGATACAGGTGCTCCTATTTATGTTGCGCCTACTCAAAATCAGAATCTATCAACTCAAGGAAATCCATCCACATCAGTTGCGCCTAACTCCTCTTATGGCGCGCCAAATGGATCATCAGGTGCGTCTCACTTACATGTTGCGCCTCTTGATTCCTCTCATGCGCCTATATCTACTGCTGCATCTGGTGTAAACCCAAGTTTCAACTCTACACCAATTCAACCCCCTAATTTTGATGATTTAGAATCTGGTGAAGATGTACCAATTGAAGACCTTCAAGTTACTACGACTCAACCTAACTTACCTCCTGAAATTCGTGAAGTTAGAGGTCACCCAATCAATAATATCATTGGTGATCTAAACGTTGGTGTTCGTACAAGGAGAGCTACAAACTTTGATGCTTACACTGCATTCATCTCTCAAATTGAACCGAAGAAGGCTGATGAAGCGCTCCAAGATCCTAATTGGGTTGTTGCAATACAAGAAGAACTCAATAAATTTGAACGATGTAAGGTTTGGACTCTTGTTCCAAGACCAAATGATCAAGGAGTGATTGGTACGAAATGGGTGTTCAGAAACAAGATGGATGAGAATGGAACCATCACAAGAAACAAAGCAAGATTGGTTGCACAAGGCTATAGGCAAGAAGAAGGAATTGACTACAATGAAAACTTTGCGCCCGTAGCGAGACTTGAAGCTATTAGACTCTTTCTAGCTTACGCCGCTCACAAGAACTTCAAGTTATATCAAATGGATGTGAAGAGCGCGTTTCAAAATGGTGAAATCCAAGAACAAGTCTATGTTGCTCAACCACCTGGGTTTGAAGATTCACAATTTCCAAATCATGTGTACAAACTCCACAAAGCTTTGTATGGACTCAAACAAGCACCAAGAGCATGGTACGATACACTATCCAAGTTTCTCATTGAAAAAGGCTTCACTCGTGGTAAAATCGATACAACTCTTTTCATTGCCAAACATAATGGTCATAAATTACTTGTTCAAATTTATGTTGATGATATTATATTTGGTTCTACTAATGAATTGTTGTGCAAGCGCTTTGAGAAACTAATGAAGAGCAAGTTTGAAATGAGCATGATAGGAGAACTCACATTCTTCCTCGGACTTCAAATCAAGCAAATGAGTGAAGGCATATTTATCAATCAAGAAGTTTGGACTTGACAATGCTAAACCATACGATACTCCAATGGCTACCGGCAACAAACTCGACAAAGATTTAAAAGGTAAACGTGTTGATCAAACGCTCTATCGAGGTATGATTGGCTCGCTCCTTTATCTTACTGCTAGTAGGCCCGATATTATGTTTAGTGTTTGTGTTTGTGCTCGTTATCAATCTAACCCTAGAGAAGCACACTTAATTGCTGTGAAACGTATTATAAGATATCTTTCCGGTACTGTTAACCTTGGACTTTGGTACACCAAAGATTCGAACTTTAAACTTGTAGGTTATTCAGATGCGGATTATGCAGCGTGCACAATTGATAGGAAAAGCACAAGTGGAACTTGTCATTTCCTCGGATATCGACTTGTGTCATGGGCAAGTAAGAAACAAGCTTCAGTATCTGTCTCAACAACCGAAGCTGAATATATCGCTGCGGGAAGTTGTTGCTGTCAAATACTATGGATGAAGCAGTAATTGGTGGACTATGATATCATTGAAGAAAATTGTCCCATCTACTGCGACAACACTTCAACAATTGCGGTTTCTGAAAATCCTGTCATGCACTCAAAAACCAAACACTTCGACATCAAATATCACTTCCTCAAAGACCACGTGGAGAAAGGAAATATTCATTTGGAACACGTGGGAACCGACTATCAAATCGCCGACATTCTAACGAAAGCGCTTGACGCAAAACGGTTCATATTTTTGAGAGGTGAAATGGGTATGCTTGAACTCAACTAATTCCATATAGTTTTGTTATTACTAATGATTTTATGTTTTGTTGAGTTATGAGTATACTAGGTTTAAAAGTTATATATATTTCAAAGTTTCAAGGAAACCCACGCGCGCCCAAAACCCTTGCGCGACCCATTCTCACTTTACGCGCCCAATGAACCATTGCGCCTGATCTATGTTATGCGCGCCTTGATAAGCCATTGCGCCCCTTATACGCGCATTGAATTTTTGCGGCTCAATCAATGCTCCAAAATTTATTATTTCAATGATTGATCGCATTCAATTTTCACAAGTGCCAGGTATGTAAATGCTACTCATTTATTATAGGAATTTTTGTCTTTTGACATTCCCATAATTGTTCAAGGGTACTTGTGCAATTAATTTTTCTCTCGTTTTACGTTTTTCGAAAATTTTTATTTTCTGAGGATTTATTTCTTGCACCCCAAACTTACACCAAAACAGACGTTTTTGGGGTTTGTGCAAAAATTTGATCAAAATTGCTCATACACTTATAGAGAAAGTGGAGCAGTTTTCTTAACCCAAGGTATCACATCATGACACTTTAGGTCATTCAGCATTTATGAAGCCATCATTTCTCTTTTCCCTTCATTAATTTTTGTCCTTTCCAATTTTCCCTCACCATAAATGCACCGTCTTCCTTTGTCTCCTCATCATTACCTTTTTTTTTATTTGTGCATTTTTTTTTGATAAAACCTATATAATCCCTTCCCCCTTCTTCTCTTTAATCATTTCATCTACTCTTCCTACCAACTCTCTCTCTCTCTCTCTCCCTCTCTCTCTCTTTATCCCTCTCTGTCTCTCCGCCTTCTCTCTTTCTCTCTCTATTTTTTTTCATCATTTTTTCTTCTCCATTTTCTCTCTTTCTTCTCTTCTATATCTATATATATGGGTCCGAAGAGAATTACTAAATCCAATCAAGACGAGATGGTATGAATTCTAAATCCTTAAACTCAGTTAATTTCTGCATTTTTCTCATTTTTTTCGTTTTTCTGAGTTTTCGTTTTTAGAGAAACCGAAAATGTAATTTTCTTTGATTACACTTGCTTCGGTGCTCCGTTTTCAAAATCGTTTGTTAGGTTATGTTCGATTTGTGTTTTAGAGTCTTTCAAAACTAACTTTTCAACGATCAATGCATTATATTTTGCGAATCTGAAATTTTTTGATTTTTGACTTTTCAAGTTTTCGGATCTTTGAATCCATTTTCTGGATTTGTTGTTGATTTTTACTTGTTTTGATTTACATATTTGTTATCCTCGTCTTCGTGTGGTCATTTTGATATATTGTATGCTTGATTTGGTTCACGAATTATGTGTTCTTGGTGTTCTTGATGTTCTTCAAGCACTCAAGCATGTTCTTCGTGTTCTTCGTTATTTTTGCATGACTTGGGTTTCAAAATTTTCAAAACTTGTTTTTCAAAATTTTCATGTTTTGATCCTTATTACTTGCATATGCATGTTTGATATGTGTTTGTATGTTTTCGTGTGTTTTTATACTTAGTATGAATTTTACATAGATATGCGCCTACGTGTTGATTTATGCGCCTAGTTGGTTATGCGCCCTATGACCTTATGCGCCTTCCTTGATTCATGCGCCTAATAATTGTATGCGCCCTATGCAAATACAAATGTTATGCGCCTCAATCAACTTATGTGCCTAAAGCCATTATGCGCCCAAACATTTTATGCGCCTAAATTTTACTTAGTCAAATTTTTATGTTTAATTTTTACTAAGTATATTTCATAGAACCATGATATGCGCCTCGTAGTTGTATGCGCCTACAACATATATGCGCCTCATAATAGTACGCGCATGCTATTTTATGCGCCTATATATTGTCCTGCGTCTACTCTATGCTTAGCTCATTTTATGATTCTATGCGCCTGATAAACTCCTAACTCAAATCATTGTTATGTTTTCAGGATCCTGCAAATTTCAGACCCGATGAGACGATTGATCTTTCTGAGCACTCACTTGATCCAATGGGGCTTGAAACCCTCTCAACCCTTCACACCGCTGGACTCACTCCTTTATTCACGCTGGATCAACCATTCTATTCTCCGCTTCTTGTTGATGAATTTTTCTCAACCACAACTCTAGTTGAGACTCCAGCTAATGGATACGTGCGCTACAAGATATGCTCCACCGTTCAGAATGTTGCTATAACCATCTCTACGGGCACAATCAAGAACATATTGAGTTTCAGCACTACTGGCCCTCAGGGTGTTTCTGGACAACCAAACTCTTACTCAGTTGCAGCACAGAATATTGTAGCGCATACTTATCTCAAAATCTCTACTCTTCTGAACAACATAAAAAACGTTGAGATAAAGGATGTTGGTGATCTGCTTTCTCATATAGCGCATCTTGTTGATACTTCAATCGTGTTCAAGACCGGCATGTGAATAGATTCATCGTGGAGCAGTGGGAGTATACTGCTGCCATCATGGGAAAGACTAGATTGAATTGGCCTCAGATTTTGTTCAAAACTTTGTCAGATCAGATTGACAAATACAACAAAAACAAGTCTGATGGGAAGACAAAGTTCAAAACTCACTGCAGGATTCTTACCAAAATTTTTCTCACTTATCCTGCCCTTGCCAAATTCCTTAATGAGAACCCTGCTTATAAAACTGATGATGTTCCAGTTTTTGGGAAAGACAACCTTGTCCTGAAGAGGCTCAGGAAGCGCATGGAAAAGCGCACGCCTAGGGTAAAGGGTGCTCAGTTGGTTGATGAAGCCACTGAGTCAGATGAAGATGCAGATGGCGCAGACGAAGGCGCAGATATTGAAGCAGCACCTCACGTAGAACCAACAGTTGTTCCAGGCGCAGAAAAGGGCAAAGGCAAAAGGGTTGCTGAAGGAACAAGCAGACCTCCTAAGCGCCCATGATCTGAAACAGAAGAAGAGAGAGAAATTAAATGCGCTAAAGAAGCCAGTAGACTGGAAGCGCAGAAGAAAAGGGATGAAGACTTCAAGTTGAAACAGGCTGCAGAGTTATCAAAGTCTGAAAGGCGCAAAGGTGCAGGGTCTAGCGCTGATGTACGCGCACCTGCCACTAATGCGCCTCCTACTGCTCAAGCGCCTACCACCACTCCTGCTACTCTATCTTCAGAACGTCAAAGTCTTAGAGACCAAATATCAGCTGATTTATTTGGTGAACTTAGTGAAGATACCACTCAGGGGGAGCCATATCCTTCAAGGCGCAAATCACCTTCTAGTGCGCCCCAATCAAATCCTGAAGAACCCTCTTCCAGTGCAGAATATCTACCTTCACCTCCTGTGCCCCGTACTTCTCCTGCGCCTCCTCCTCCCACTCCTGACATGAGTGTAGTTATTTCACTACTACAGCAACTCCAGCAAGGCCAAGCTCAGATGAATTCAAAGTTAGAGCTTCATACTTCCATGCTTACTCAGCAAGCTGATGAGATTGCTGCCATTAAGGGGAGATGGCGTGCATAGATGCGAATATCAAGGACAAAAATTTCCTTACTCCTCAACAATGGAATGACGCTATAGATCAGATGAATGAACTTTTTAAAGGTACTCTTGCTTCCCTTCATGAGCGCATAGATAGTGGCATCAAACTCACTGATGGCCAAGATTTCATTAACGCCATAAGGGAGGTAGAGTTGAATATAGCGGGTGATATAAGGAAGTTGTTTGAGATGGTGGCTGGAGATAGCCAAAAACTGTTGAGTGTTGTTGATAAACTCAAAGAAGTTAAGTATGAACTAGAAATCCTGGGTTTAACTGTGTATGGTGCTGATCCTGGCGCAGAACCCAAAGCTTCTGAAACTCATGCGCCTTCAGCTCCTGAAACTCCTGCGCCCTCTTCCAGCTCTGCTCCTGGCGCGCATATTGACATTAATTCACTGCTTTCAAAGATTGATGTTCTGAAGGAATTAGTTGTCACTCACTTTAATGCCGCGCATTCCAGTGCAGACAGGCGCACAGATAGAGTTTCCGCTGATATACTTACTGCCCAAGCTGCTGTTGAAGCTAACTTCCAAGCCTTCACTGAAAACTTTTCACAACAGCAATCTATCACTCAGCGCACCATTGATGAGTATCAAAACATCAATGTGGATCATTTGTGCTATATTAGAGATGGTGTCACTGATACTCACGGTGTTGTAAACCGATGTCATCAACTTTCCAAACAAATCCAGTTCTCTGTTTCTGAAATAGAAGAAGGATTGAAAGATGACGATGTGCCTCCTCCAAACCCTTAGTTTTTGCTTTGTTTGTAAGTTGTTAGAACTCTTTTTGTAATTAGAAACTTTTATTAGTGATTTAGTGCTTACATGTTTTAGCACCTTTTGTTTTTGTTCTGTTAAATACTTGTACTCTGTAACTCTTACACCTTGAGTATTAATGAGAACAAAACTTCACTTTTGTTTCAAAACTTGTTCACTCAAACTTCTTGTTTGTAGAACATTGAATGTTGTTTAAAATCATATGCATCATATTTGAACTGCTTCATATTTCATGCATTGAGTTTAAAATTTGTTTAAACACATTTCACAACTAAAACTCATATCATTTTGAATGTGTTATAAACTGTCATTTCTATCTTTCCATTTGTAATGTTTTATCCTTATTGGAATAGATTAGAAATCTATATCTTGGAATTGTGTGTGCATTAACTTGAGACATGATTTACCAATTTCATTTATTTGGACATGTTATTATCAAGTATAATGTTTGTCCCTGATATAGTAGGTAATGGCATCAATCAAATATGGGGAGATTGTTGGGTATGCCCACTTATATCTCAGTTTCAATGTAATAGGATTGATTAGATTTGATTGATCCATCACCTAAGTTTTATTTCATGGACTTTAGACCCACATGTAAGAAGTATTTATACTTCATTTTTTATGTTGTCCATTGTAATAGAATAGGCTTAGGAATAGGGCTAGAATATCAAGATTCAAGAAAATCACGAGTTTAAGCCAAGACATGCGCCATGCGCCTCACTCACGCGCCGCGCCGCGCTACGCGCCTCACAGTGCGCCTGCGCCTCTTATGCGCCCGCAAAGTGTAATGCGCCTCTCTTAGCTCACGCGCCTTATAGTGATTTATTCACTCAGTGATTTATTGAAGACTCGAAGACTTGAAGAAGATTCAAACTACGCTAATGATCCAACGGTGGTTAAATAACACGTATGCACCCGCATCTAAGGACACCTGTCCATAACGGTCATATTTGTGTTATGTGTCTAACGGCTATAAAAGGACACGTGCTCCACTTAATGAGCGACAGCACATCCGTCATTTCTCTGACTCACCAAGGATTTCCAACGGCTATTTTTTGGGGCTCTACTATAAATACCCCATAACTTCAACCATTTGAAGTTGCTAAGAATTTCAAGAATTTCTCTCTCAAGCATTTATTGAAGATTTGAAGATTGCCTTTGTTATTTCCAGAATTCTCAAGAACATCTTCATAACTTCATCCTTAGCCCAGATCCTCAAGCGAAAACACTTTAGTTTTCTTGTGCTCTTAATCATAAAGATCTAAAGAGCCTTGAATCTAAAATCACACACGCACCTCTTTAAGTTTGATCACTTAGATCTTTCTTTTAGAGCTACACCGGTTATTGTACAGGATTTGTTCTTTCATAGAAATAGCTATTGAGTTAGTGTATAAGCTCTAAACGATTGTAATTTGTATCACTCTCTCATTATATAAGATCTCCATTAGAAATCCAAGACTAACCATCTTGGTAGAGGACGTAGATCATTTTCCCGATCGAACCTCTCTAAATAGCGCGTACCTATTATCTTGCTATTTCCTTTCAAGTCATATCATATCTAACTATTTGATTGTTTATTCATTGTAGATTGATTGATTGAACTGTGTTGTGTTTATTATATCATTTGCCTTAGTTTCTTATTTCACCCACTTTGAGCCAAAATACTTAGAGTGTGTGTGCGCCCCCTTTATCTTTCTTTGCGCCTATTTACATTACTAAATTCCGCTGTGCATTTCACTCACTCACATAGGCGCATATCATAACGCTTATTTGATAAAGTGCGCATTTGCAATTGAGTTTATCAAGGGTACGAAAAGAATTTTAAAACAGCTATTCACCCCCCCTCTAGCTATTTTTCATACCCTTGTTGCCCTTTGGGACCAACACATGGAACTCATGGATCGTACGGATCATGCACAGTCAAGGGCAGATTTTTCTCGCTACATGATGCGTAAATTTCGCGCCGCTAAACTGTATGATGAACTACAACACTACGCCGACGAAGAAAAATATTGGACTCGACAGTTTTTTGACTTAGAAGCACAACTAGAAAGTTCCAACGGAGAGGAGGAGGTATGTGAGGATAGGAGTTTGGCTGCACTTGCTGATGGCAACAACCTGCAGATTCCGAGCCCAGAACAGCATTCCACGCCTTCAAACCAGGAAGTGACCGACGAGGTGGACACACAGGATTCATGTCTTTCTACCCCAGCACTAGTTAGCACGACAGCCCAGGATTCCCCAGATCTAGCTCAGATCCGCCCGGACCTTGGGCCAGACCCGACCGGACCCAGCCTCGCTCGGCCGTGCAAGGTACAAGACTCGGCCATGCAAAATTTGGAGGCCAAGAGGAAGGACTCGAACTGTTTAGCAAGACCGTGCTGGAGGAGACGCACGACCGTGCTCGGCCTGCCAGAGATGTGACCCGACCGGACCTAGGGTCGTGATCCGCCCGCACCCAGCCAAGCACCCACCCGGACCTCTATAGTGCTCGACCGCGCGAATTCTAATGCTCGGCCGAGCGCCAATTGGGTTAAAAAAAAAAGACAGTCGACAACACTTGCACGACCGTGCTTTGTTGCACGCACGACCGTTCCAGGCGAACTACCCTCCCGAACCAGCTGTTAAGGTCCGACCACACCATACAAAACACCCGCCCGGATCAAGTATGTTTAGGCCACTGCATCAAGGGATTCCAGAAATACTGAAGCTTGGGGGTGTAGACACCCCGCCTTGGACCGCTCACCCCGATTGCACATTTGATCTTGTGTTTCTCCCCATTTTTGATCTTGTGTTTCTCCCCATTTTAAGTGTTTCTCGTTAGTTTATGTCACTTCTGTTAAGTTCCTGACTGACTTCGTTAATTCCAGGGACTAAACTGAATAACAGGGCTGACTTTGTAGTCCATTCTGTCAAAATCGCCTTCTCTGAGTCGCGCGCCTCCGACAGGAGGATCCAGACGCGCGCGCCTTCCGCCCCCAAAGCAGGAAGCGCGCGCCTCTGGGCGTCGGTTACAGATTTCTGGCCAGGATTCTCTCCCTTGCTCAATTTACAGGATTTTGCCCGGGAAAGATTTCTCGGTGACTGAGTTTTGGCACCAAAAACATCTCTCTTTCACCTATAAAAACCCCCCTTTACCTCCATTTTCAAGGACCTTGGGCTCTCAATCTTACATTCTCAATAAGACACTAAAATTTCACACTTACAAAGCATTTCCAAAGGATTTCTCCAAAGAATTCATCAAGAAGTGTTTGAAGTCTCTCGAAGTCTAGGTAAAGTTATTTCTTTCCTCTTCTTAACTTCATCTCTTTTCTCTTTCTTTTGTTTTATCAAAGTGCAATCACCCAAATCATTTTGGGACATGACTCTAATGATCACCTCATCTCATTGAGGTCGGTTAAAGAGTTATCTCCTACATTCCAAACTCTATTTAAAAACCCCTTTTTTATGATTTAAAGAAGAAGAAGAAGAACGTTTATCATTCATGTAGATTTTGATCAAGCAAGACCAACTTTAGTTGGGCGATATGGGTGTTTCGGTACTTCCCATCTCGTAACCTAACCCCGAACCTCAAAACAAAGAATCTTTGTTTTCGTAATCAAACTTAGGCTATTATCAATAGGTTTTTCTTATGTTCCTCAAAACATAGGTGGCGACTCTAAAAACAAGTTAGACATCCTAGGGTAGTTCACGCGCTCTAGCCAAGCCGTGGTTCCCCCGGGGTATCTACAGTGGCGACTCTGTTGGGGACGTTTGAGGGTTAAACTTGCATTCTGATCAAAATCTACATCTTTTCTGGGCATTCTGACTCCTAATGGGGGAGGCGCGCGCTTCTGGCCTCTTCAGCCTAAGGCGCGCGCATCCCGCATCAAGGACCAGAATCGCCCGCTTCTTCATGTTCTTCATCTTCTTCTTCTGCTATTCTCCACTAATCATTTCTGCAGGGGTTACAATATGCACATAGGACCAGGGCAATCCCCTGAGTCCAAAATCTGACAATCTGACAGGTGTGCCCAGAAGCGCGCGCCTCCCAATAGCATCGCTCCATGCGCGCGCATCTCGTATCAACACTCAGAGGCGCACGCTTCTGGGTTGGTTCCCAGAACAGAAACAGGTCTCAGAACAGAGCAGTATGATGGGGGTGTGGGCACAGTTGCCTGCATCAGTGGTTATTCTGAACTTCGGACTGTTTTAATTTTATGTTCTATTTTATCGGTCACACAGGTGATTCGAAAGTTGTAATTATGTGCTTATTTGTTTTTTTTTTTAATTTCTTTTAAAAAAAAATAAATATAAAAAATATTTTGTCACCTGTTAGACCTCACACTACATGCACATATTCCTATGAATTGCTCACTATCGAGTCGCACAAGTCCAACCCCAAACCCGTCGAGGCCCGTCCTAGAAAGTTTCAAGCTCCACTCGACCTTGGCTCTTTCGAAGCGGTAAACCTCAGCCCGTGGCGTAGTTCATGACTACATGCCGGGGGTGACCTTTGAGCTTCATATTCAAGCCGAGCACAAGCCACACAATTCTAGTTAGGGTCTAACACTCCGTGACTCAAGTCGGTTTCCATGTACCGAGATTTCCCTAAACTAATGTTTTCAAATCATACATGCCAACTTGTTGAAACGGACGCAATAAAAATCCATCCCCAAAAGTGGTTATTTTGGACGAAAATAAAAATCCGTCCCCGCATGTATGCTTTACTACATTAATTTAGTTTAATCCCGATACATGTAGGATTCACAAACGCGATGGAATCCGATGAGTATATGGGACCGCGAGATGGTCTATATACTAGTGTGACGATTCCATTATTTTCTTAGAAACCCCAAAAGGGA
This sequence comes from Campanula takesimana, assembly GCA_026119855.1. Taxonomy (NCBI): domain Eukaryota; kingdom Viridiplantae; phylum Streptophyta; class Magnoliopsida; order Asterales; family Campanulaceae; genus Campanula; species Campanula takesimana. The sequence goes on from JAOWBW010002307.1 coordinate 92,445, forward strand.
TCCATTCCCTCCGACTTATAAAAAAAAAAAAAAAAAAAAAAAAGAGTCTTTTCTTATGTGGTTCGAGTCGTGTGCCCAACTGTGTGTTCTAAGACTCTTCGTGGACCGCAAGTGTTACTCAAGACTGACAAGGGCCTCTTCTGCAATCTAGGTTCAATTGGTACTTACAGAGTCTACCGGGATTCGGCAAATCGGTTAGTCCGTGAAGAGATCACTCCAACAGCTCCTACATCAACAATGGCCGGCGGCTCCAACACCAACAATACCATGACTCTCGAGCAACTCGCAACCATGGTCCAACTCCTCCAAGAGCAAGTCTCCACCCTTAATAAGGAGGCACAAAGCAAAGACGACATTTGGCAATCCCACCTCGACAGCCAAAGGGAGGCCCACGAGGCCGAGATGGAGCTAATGAAAGAAAAGCTCACTAATCTTGCCAAGGGGAAGAGCAAAAATGACGATGACGAATCGAATGGACCGAAGGTTTGTTCAAAGTCCTTATGTCAACACCCGCACCAAGAAAGTGGGAGAGCCAAGTTCTGAGAACAATGAGCCCAAAATGGTGGATTCTATCATGGCCTACATCGACCAAAATTCAATAGGCTCAACATGGGGGGCTCCGACACAAGCCTTTATCAATCATCCATCCTCATGAGTACTATGGCCGCTCTTCCTGATAAGTTCAAGATGCCCGACATAAGCAAATTCAAGGGCAACTCTTGTCCTATGGCTCACATTGAGACTTATATTTGGCAATGGTTCCGAAGAAGGTCTCCCCCAAGGTGATGGCTCAATGCTTTCCTCTCACTCTCGAGGGGGCGGCAAAAGATTGGTATGCTACTCTCCCGCTCACTGTCCGTCTTGATTGGGACTCCGCCATGCTTGCCTTCAAGAACCAATACCAAGGCAACACCACTCACCGGCCCACAAGGAAAGAGCTAGAGAACACTACTCAACGAGACCACGAGTCCTTCATCGACTTCACAAGGAGATAAAATGATAAACTCTCCGAGATTGTGGAAAGACCAAATACCAAGGAGCAAATGGACATCTTTCTCAATGTCTCAAAATTGATCTCCGCACCCACCTAAGTGGGGCTTGCTATGCGGATTTCTCCCAAATGTATGAGGCGGGAGTCCGAATGGACGAGTTGCTCAAGGAAGTCAAGAAAAGTTCTCCTAGCTACGCTACAAGGCCGCTTCCAACTCCACAAAAGAGGCCTCGGTCAACGCCGTCACTATCGACAAGGGGAATTACAAAAAGGTTCCTCCACCCCAAGGGAAGAAGTCTCGAAATGACCGTGTCTACACGCCTCTCCAAGGCATGACTCAAACCGAAGCTTTCGAAGTCCTCAAAGCAAAGGGTCAAGTCACACCCGTACAAGGGTACCAACCCAAGACGGTCAACCCCAATCATGCTCACCACAAATATTGTGGCTACCACCAATATAGTGGCCACACCACCGAGGAATTCTTCGTTCTCCGCAATGTCATTCAAAATCTCATAGACAAGAAAGAATTTGTAGTGACTAATGGCGAACATGTCAATGTAATAGAGATAGGAGAACTCGAGGGGACCACCCATTCAATCCCAATTGTGAATGTGGGCTCCAATGTTATGAATAAACTTGACAATTCTTGTTATGTTGTGACTTACGATGAGGTAATGAGGGAAGTACTAGAGAATAGGAAAAAGAAGCAAGATGGGAACGTCAACATGATAACTCGATAGGTCGAGTCATAGCAAGCAACCCTTCCACTTCCGCACCAAGCTCCTCCTCTCAAAGGCCGCAAGCTCGCGACACTCCCGAAGATCCTCTACTTGTCCAAATCAAGAAAACTCAAGCCAACATCTCTATTGGGACCTCATCGCATCCTCAAAGAAACACCGAGATCTTGTCATCCGTAATCTCGATGATACATCAATTTCTCCCGATACTACTCCCGAGGACCTCACGGCAATGATCGGTCACATTCATTTTGGCAACGTCATCACCTTGCCGATATAGGACCTCCACCATTTGTTCCGACCACAACGAGGCTATTTACCTCAAGGTACGAGCAAAGGGGAGGCCCATCTCAAGAGTCTTAGGGGACGGTGGGTCCGCATCAACCTCATGCCTGGCAGAATCTGGGCATACTAGGGCTTAAGGATTCCAATTTGAAGCCTCTACTCAAGTAATCCGGAGGTTATGACAGCACCGCCCGTACAGTCATGGGCATGATCGAAATAGACATTGAGTTTGGGAGCATGGTCATGTCCGTTCCATACAAGTGCTTGACATCCCGGCCTCGTTCAACTTGCTTTTGGGTCGACCATGGATTCACAGTTCTAATGCCGTCCCATCAACTCTCCATCAATGTGTCAAGATCCGAAATGGTGATGAAATAGTGACCGTCATGGCCGAAAACCTCACTATCCACAGAAAAGGTGAGCCCGTCCACCAAGTTCAGCATGGTTTACTAGACTCCACTCTCTCCGGCGTCTCAATCAACGCCATTGACAAAGAAGGGGGAAATGGATCATGGACCCCCAGCAATCACAAAGTCATCGTATGATGAGGAATATGGACTACTTCCCTGGTTTAGGCCTAGGGAAATATCAACAAGGAATCCTACATCCGGTGTAAGTCCCATTTGTCAAGAACACATTCGGTTGGGGTACGAGCCTTCCAAGAGAAGACTTGAAACAAGAACAAGCGATCAAGAATGAAAAAGCCCGAGCTCGTAAAGAAGGCCGTCGTTATGAGGTCCCTAATCTAAGGCCTTACCACAAGACGTTGAATGGCTATTTTGTCCACCAAGGGGAAGACGTTCCATACATGATCTTTCCCGAACCATGGGTTAACAATAAGGGTGTCAAAAAGCCCGGTCTCGAAATCTTCTCCGATTGTGAGATCCAGAAATCCGAAGGGAGGGAACCAACTCCCATGTCGCCCCGTGAATGGTGGGGAAGGAAGTTGACTATAGAGTCCGAGACAGAAATCATCGTGGGGGAAGAACACCGACAGATTTAGCCTCCATGTTCGAAGAGCTTGCCATAATGAATGAATGCCAAGTCAACGCCATCCATGACAACGTCATCATGAATGAGACTATCAGTGAGATCCCGCCAAGCTCCGAGCCGATCAAACAATTGGTATTCTACGAAAAAGGGCCCATGGTATTCGAGGAATTCTTAGTCCAAAAAATGGGTTGCATACCCCGCACAAAGCAACAAAGGAAGATCGGCTCACACTTACTTTCGAGTCCAAGAGTGTCTCTAATACCCTCACCAAGAGGATATGGAGGCCATAGCCGAAGCGTGTGTTTCCTTTCTTTGCTAATGAAAAATTTGATATTTCTAAGTACCCTGAGATTGCAAATATCATAAATGATGAATTAACTAATAATGCACTTAATGAACAAGTTAAAACGATTCAAATTATGATGAAATAGACCACGAAACACAACATACTAAATGAACTTGCTCAACAGGTCCGTAGTCGTGTCGTGAAAATGGTCCAGGGGCTGACGAGAATTATATGTTGTTAATCTGGGTACCGACGAAAAGCAAAGAGAAACTAAGATTGAAGCTTCTTCAAGGGGGACGACAGAGACAGATTGACTGCACTACTACGGGAGTTCGTGGATGTGTTCGCATGGTCATACAAAGACATGCCGGGTGTTGGACAGAAAGGTAGCGGAGCACAGAATTCCGATCAGAGAAGATGCCAAGCCGCGTAAAACAGAAGCTCAGAAAGATCAAGCCAGAATGGTCTCTGCAAGTCAAAAGAAGAGGTCGAGAATCTCCTCAGTGTGGGTTTCATCAAGGTTATCGAGTATCCGACATGGTTAGCCAACATCGTGACAGTCAGAAAGGCAAACGGAAAGGTTTGAGTTTGTGGGAATCCGGGATTTGAACAAAGATTCCCCGAAAGACGATTTTCCACTCCCTAACATCGACATG